>QKQZ01000499.1:0-26361 GCA_003595255.1 Solenopsis fugax | reverse complement strand
CACGCATGATCTAATAATGAATTTTCTACTAAATAGATTTCATCCCAAGAGTAATAAGTTTATAGTACCAACCACATGCGTTTATTAATGTAGCAGAAACCTCGCTACCTCATAGGAACCTATCCCATAATAGGCGACTTTACCCTATGGAATATTTTAGTGTTAGAGGGAAACTGCTACACAGTAGAAAATATTTTGTATTTAACCGGTCCTTGTTCAAATTTTTGTAAAATTTTTGTTAAATTTTTAACATATCCAAGTGTTAATTTAATTATGTTCAAGATTATGTTACTTGAATATTTCGTGTTAAATTAATGTGACTAGAATTGGGGATTGACGATCCAGATAAATTCTATGAAAATGTCTGTCGCAGAAGACTATGCGAACGATCACGACTCGTGGATCACCTCGACGAAGGAGCTGCTGTCGACGCTGCCGTCCTCGCATTATCGTCTGCTCGGCTACCTGACGATCTACCTTAGTCGATACGAGGCGCGACACGGACGCAGCGCCGGAGTCTGCGGTGTTTTCGCTCCCGTCATCCTGCCCCACGTGCCGCCCGCGACCACCCTCCTGCGGGACATCCTCGCCGAGGCGCTGGTGCTGTTTCCCGACTGGTGAGTGACATTAAAATGATTCTCCTAAGTATAGTGGCTCGAAAAGTCTCGTAAAATAACGTAGGAAACTCACGCGAGGAATTTACGTAATTCACCGGCGGCGGAAACGAGCGTGTCTATTCTGCTTCATTCATTTGCATTTTCTATTTTAGACTCATTAGACTGCATACGAAATGTTCCACAAACGTGAAAAGATAGGACAATTCAAGAAAGTACAATTTTAGCCTATGCACATTACGCATTGTGACAAAAATGAAATGAAAACAATCGAAACATCGAAATTTTTATAAAGTTTTGGTGAAGAATACTATTAAATTGCAATTAAAGCCTGCGGCAAACGATGCGATTGTTCCTGCTGGATTGCTTGCGATCTAGTAAATTACTAGAAATTCTACAAGCTGTTTGGTGTATTTCTAGCAATTTAGTAGATCGCAAGCAATCCTGCAGGAAAAATTGTATCGTCTGCCGCAGGGTTTAAATTTTGTTTTCAAATCAGAAAAAATATAAACGTCAGTTCGAAAAGTTGGCATCTCTTTTTGTAAAACGTTATTTTTCTATTAAAGTCTTAACCTTTGAAAGACTGTTGAAAAAATTTCGTATTGATGCGAAAAAGAATATTGAAGAAACGTGTGTTAATTTTTGCATAAGGAAAGTTTATGCAAATTTAGATGTTTATTTGCGTCAAATTCGCGGCTAACTTCGCGAGCGTTCTAGAAGTCATGAAAAAAACATTGTTAGCGCAAAATATTCATGATAAATTACGGCTTAACTATGCCCGCATGCTTAACTTTATGGGCCGTTCATGCACCGTCGAACAACGTGCTGACCAATATCCTTCGGTCGATTGTTCGTGGTTCTGTCTTTTTTTTTTGCGAATAAAACAAAGTGACTTATTAACGCGAGATCTCGCATGGCTTTTTATCTACGCGATAAAAGGCGAAAAGATTAAACTGTCAGATTATAAAAGCGGGTTATATGTCAAAATGTAACAATGAGGTATATCAATCATACGTTTCTCATCGTTCAGAGTTTATGTTCAGATATCAGCTCGTTCGCTGATAAAATAAATATTTTTTGTTCTCTTAGTTTCCACAAAATGCTCAAAAAAAAAACGAAATATTTGAATATCTGTTACATAAAATATAACACAATCGAATTTTTTTGTAATTTCATACACGCATGTATGTACAATGGCTTTGAAAATTTTTATTCAATTTTTATTCTTGAGTTTAAACATTTTTCACGCGAATTGAAATGAATTTCGATGAGAAACGATGAAGTAAAATTTGAAATTAATTTATAATAATACAGAGAGGTGCTCTTTATAATTCTCTGGTATTTTTTCAACGAGAGTCGACGCAGATTTACGTAGTTACCCAACATTCACCTGAGTCGAATAAATCGGCCAAAGTACAATGGCCCTGTTTACTTATCTGAAAATCCGATCTGGTCACCGCGTCGTGTATTAACCGCGCCGTGAATTACGCAAGAGTAATGCATTTGAATGCGCCGGACTGCCGACGGTCTGCAAGATAAATTATAAAGCACGCTCTGCGAAAAGCGCGGCGCAACCGCGTATTCGAGCTTGTACTCGCGTAACTCGCCTAACGTTCGCGTTTCGAGTTTCACGATATCGCTCATATTTCCAACGGTTATCCTCCGCTGCCGGCCGACAGATCTGTATTATCTCGATAAACTGTTCCTCTCCTCGAAATCACAAACGAAGCAGAATTTCCGCGGACGACTGCACCTCGACAGCCGGCCGTCTAATTGGACTCTTCTACTTATACTCGAGAAAATCTCGGTGGCCCGACTGTGAGGGCCGACAGACAGATATTATTTTCTAACCCGCAGGGCAGTCTCTGCCCGTTCCTTCACTGTGATTGCATCTCGACCACTTGGACAAGTCTCGATGAAGTGATCGAGTACCCTTGCAATTTCCTCTTTTTTCTTCGAATTTTATTTAATCAACGTGTTTGCATTTTCTTTTATTTATTTTAATATAATTTAATCACAATTGATCATCGCATAATGAAGAGAAATGTATACATTCTTAATCCGCAGACGCGAATTAAGGGAAAAAGAATCGGTGTTTTCCGATTAAACTGAAGTTTATACATGAACGCATTATTTTTTTCTAAAGATACATTTCTCTTCATTATGCGATGATCAATAGTGATTAAATTATATTGAGATTGTATGAAGATAAATAACAGAAAAATATACAAACACGTAGATTAGATAATTTAAACGTTATTGCGCGCTGCGCCTTGTACTTTCATTGGATCGATAGATTCGATTCGATTCCTGCGCACGTACGACGTATTGCGGGAGCTTTTCGCTCCGTGTTTCTCGCGTGCATATGAAGGGCTTCTCTTCCGGTTCCATGTACAAACGGGTACGGTTTCATCGCGCGTAAAAGCCACCGAGCTCACGCAAAAAGCATGTTAAGCGGTATCGATGATTCGGATCACGCGAAAAGCGGATGGGCGTCCAAGTCTTTTCGCATTCAAAATTATTATTTACATCAAGAATTCCAATACCCCCGATATCCAATTTCTTCTTCTACCTGTGACTGATTAACGCATTTTCTGCAAAAACTAATGACTCGACGAAATGGAAATAAAAACAGAAACAGATATGTAAATAAATAACATAGTAAACGTAGGCAAAAATACACATGCATTTTTTAATATTTGTTTTTTTAACTGTTAATATTAAAATGCTGACTAACGGTATCAAAATTCCTCGTCGTTTCCATGAAACGCACCACAAGTTTCACTTGAATTCAACGCACATGTTATTTCGGAGAAAAAAAAACCGCATACCCTATATTGGGCTCCAGTTATTTTTGCGTTCGTTCATTTTTTCTTTTTTCATTTCGCGCGCTTGAGAATTAGCTTTTAATAAGTAAAGAAATCATGGATATGCGTTCGCAAATTGCTGGCGCCGGATGCAGGCGTAGGCGAGAATATCTGTGACCTTCCACGCTTAATTCCATCGTTACACCACGTCATTGAGACGTTTGGAACACGCTCGGCCGTCTAATAAAAATTCGCGCGGTCCTTGGCCTTGTCGCGAAATTGCGCGCCATTGACGCGCGCGTACTTGAATCCACGCTCGATACACTTCCTCTCCTCCCACGCAGCAGCATGTTTTCTAAGAACGTATCATTTCTTACCTGCATTAATTCAAAAGTAACTGCGCTCTGACTGCAAAAGACTGCGTCTTTTTAGTGTACGTTTCACTGCGTTTCCTTAAAAAAAAAAAACTTACTTCGCGGTAACGAGGTCTCTACTATTTGCAATTTAAATAAATTGATTTTTGATACATACACTAGTACAATTTTGATACATTTACTAGATACAATATTAATGATTCTGATATAATTATGATTGGCAATTATCGATTTTTAATGATTAATTGCAGTTAAGGAATTTATGATTATTTTTATCTATTTATTATCTATAATTTCTTCGGAAAATTTTAAGAAAATTTTTTACACAAATTTTTAGACACAGAGCTGTTAAACTTTTTTAATTGTAATTATAACTCCTATAATTCTCATAAAATATAGTAACTAGTTTTTTTCTCGATACAAAACGCATTTTTCTGCGTACTTTACTAAAAATATCAAAAGCAATGTAAAAAATTACTTGTTGCTTATTAATAAGCTTCTCTGCAAAAAAAAGTTCTTAAAATAAAGAGACGGTGCGAGCGGTTTAATATCGTGGTCGAGTTGTAGTAGTTGCGTTTCGTAACTTTAATGTCGATCCTTTGACCGAACGCCCTCGTCTATCTTCTTAGTTCCAATTAGTATTTTATCTCATTATTGGTATTTGAAAGATTTCCGCCTTATTATAATATAAAATTAGATATAAAAGTAGATATAAAATTTTATAAAACACAAAAGCAGGTATAAAAAATTTTAGAAAAATTTATATATAAATATAATATCTTAATTTGGATTAAATTGGACAGAGAGTTTAATTATTTATAATTAATAATATAAAATTGAGCTATATGTAAAATTATATCTTGCAGCGTCGCACATATTTTCCTTTCCGACTTTCATAAGAAATTGTAACCGGTTTTTATTAACTAAGTAACTTGCAAGATTGATAATGGTATTCAGCTTCTTGTGCGTTTAAAACGCCTCATTTAGAATCCCTTATAGTTAGGTGAAACTGCAAGCGAGTGATTAATCTTAGCTCGTAAAATATCTGAGCGTGTCGCGCGTGACAGAAAAAAGATCGCTGCTTTACTCACATGAACGGCACGACGGTCGCTAAAGCGTGATGTGATAATAAATGTTTTTAAGAGAGGACGCTGCTCCTTCCCCCGGGAAAAAAATCAGCGTCCAAGATTGATTGCGCATCGCGATCTCACGAGATTGGCGAACTATACATGTGCGTTACAAACTAGACTGTGATACACATATGGAACAATTTATCATAATCATTTTATTCAAGGAAATATTGGTCACGTTCTGAGGTCAATGAGCTTTACTAACGTCTCAAGGAATTATTCAAACGACTATAATTACGTATCGGTGAATTATAGTANATTAAAGTTCTAAATTCTACTTAATTATTATTGTTATTAATCTCATTTATGATTTTATATGTATATATATATATATAATATATACACACATGCATATAAAATCATAAATGAGATTAATAACAATAATAATTAAGTAGAATTTAGAACTTTAATATATGTATAATATATAAATACTTAAATATATAATAATAAATATATAAATAATATATAAATATTTTAATATATGTATTAAAGTTCTAAATTCTACTTAATTATTATTGTTATTAATCTCATTTATGATTTTATATGTATATATATATATATAATATATACACACATACATATAAAATCATAAATGAGATTAATAACAATAATAATTAAGTAGAATTTAGAACTTTAATATATGTATAAGTTCTAAATTCTACTTAAGAGTTCTTTTGTACTAGTAAATATTAACGCGTTAAAAAAGATTTCAATTAAATTACAATTACAAAGAATAGATTTTAAAGAAAAACAATTTATAAATCTGGTTTTTATATATATATCATACAAGTGTAGGCGGGCAACAAGTCATAAATTTTATACATATAGATTAAATCTGTATATATTAAATTTGTTAATACATGATAGATGAAAACTAACGTCAGCATTTAATCATTTCTATGTCTGATAAAGGGATTGTAAAAAGCCTATAAGTGGCTGGATTAATTCGTGTGTGAAAGATTTCGTTATGCACAGTCGCATGAATTAATCGCTCAAATCGACAGATTGAACAAATCGAGTAAATTGATTTATGATATATTACCTATATTTTCAAAATAATGGAAAAATTATGAAAAAGAATTACAAATTGTTGTGTTTGAAAGCAATACAAAAATTTTGCATAAAGTATCTTGATTATTTAAAATACTTATACAAAAAAAATTGAGATTTATTTTTTAAATTTTAGTATTATAACAATAAAAAATAATAACAAATGAAGTAAATATATAAACATTAAAAATATATTTAATAAAAATAAAATGTTATGAACTCAACCTTTATATACATTTAAAATTTATTTAAAGTATAAATATTAATACATTTATAAAAGTGAATGTAATATTTTAAACAGATTGAAAACTTTTATGCATCGTATTAACGACAACAAAATAAGGAGTGATGTATTAATAATAGGCAAGCTGAATAAAAATTCTATTTAAAGCCGTTACCTGTTCGACGTGCGTCGCATCTCGCAACGGAGATAGCAGTGATAAAGCGAACCTGCTGGCAGCCAGGTTAGTCTCCGGAGAGAGAAAGAGAGATGTAAGATATTGCGCATTCTCGATCGATGGAGACCTCGTTTTGGGGTATTGGCTTAAGGTAATCGGTGTTATGCACGGTCATGCGTTTCCATAGATCTTACGTCATCGCCGCCGACACCGCCGACGCCGGGGACGAGCAGCGTCCATGAATAGTGCATCGTGTGCATGAATATTTCACGCTGCCTCCGCCATGTGCGTTTGGTCTCTGTCCAAAAATCTCTTCGACTGTTTCGGAAACGGTTGGCGCGTTATATAAAGCTCCATGTTAATTAACACGAGACTCGTGAGTGCATATGTAAAAAGCCGATCGGTGATATCGTTCTGTTATCGCGTTCTATTTTAATTGTATTACGCTCCGAAAAATTCGCTTTTTTTATTGAAAGGATTGAAAGGATTGAAAGCAAGCGTACGGTATTTTAAAAGGATGAAAGGCTATCAAAGGCACATAATATCAACGAAAAACTCTTTATGAATGTACCAAAATTCAACATTTTAGACGACGTTGAAAAATTTAAGAGAAAATATTTATGCCAGCGTTTTCAAAAAAAAAATAAGATTCATATGCGTAGCGATACCGAGGGAATTTTACCACGATCGTTGTTTTAAAGCTTCGCGCAAACAAAACAGAAACTCAACACAGAAACACTAGTACAGCCGTAAACCGGTTGGAGCAGGTTCCTTCAATGAGAGACTCATCTGATAAAAGATTTTTACCTGGATCGGGGGGAGCTTCTTCTCGAAATTTACGAGTTAATATATGCAAGTACAACCAAAGCTTGTGGATATACCGTGAATATTCTATAGCTCGATGGACAGTTCCGTGTTCGCTTTATCTGTCCCAGTCAATTGCTTTGAACGAGCTCCAAAACCACCCTCCTCCCACCCCCCAATCGCATCTAATCGATACGCAATACGCATTGATTATACGATGCAATATGAATACGTTCGACAGTGAGATGGAGAGACCAAATTTCTCGACGATAAAGTAAGTGCCGTTAATAAAGCTATGACAGAACAAAATGCGATTTTAATGAAAATTGCGCATTAAAAAAATATTTTCTATTCTAAATAAGTTAGGTGACGTAAATTATTAAGAATTATAACAATTTAATTTGCATTAATGAACGAGTGAAAAATTTCGTGTTTGCTTCAATTAAAAGTGATTGCGAAAGCTTTTAATAAAATATGTGCGGGACTCGGGAGAAATGATAAACATTGATCTCTCGGAGAAATTGCACTTCTGGGAATTCTTAGGTCATATGTAGTTCATTAACTAAGCCACTCCCGACTCGATTAATAAACTCAAGTCCGTCATTCTTAACTGATGTTGGACGACGTGTTTATTGATAGCGCGCGATGCAGATCGCATCATCGAACATTGCGATCGCACGTGTTCGCTCTCAACGGAAGGCGTGCAATTATTCCGTTCACGTGTTGCCCAAGTGGCCTCCTATTTCCTAATGTTATTGTTCCTGGCATGCCGTTTGGATCTAAAGATAGTGGTAACTTCTTCAATCTCAATTTGGCAAAAGTATAAAAGAATATCCCTCGTATATCTCTTACGAGAAAAACTGATAATTTATTTGACGGGTTGCATTATTGTAAAATATTTCTTTCAATTAATTCTTCAACTTTGTGTAGGTTTTTTTATCTCACTACAAAGTTAAAACGGAGACGTCAAACATATTTTAGCATAAAGAATCTTACGCGTGTATTTGTTTTTGACGTGAGTAAAATATATAGCAGAAAAGCAATATATTTTGCGTTAATGTAATACACGTGTGTTATCTTTTTTGGCATTACTTGGAAAATATATGGAAAAAATATGTGCATATCGTCACATTAAATTTATTGACTTGAGTTCTCTCGACTTTTTCATAATTAATTCGCTCATAAGCAAATTAATTATGAAAAAGATTTGATAATAAATCTAAAATAAAAGTAAGTTCAGAATGTCACACAAAAAAATAAATTATGTGATTCTCTGAACCGCTGTGTCACATGTAATATACATGTTATCTTTTTTTGCATTACTTTAAAAATATAATGTATAATATATATTTAGAAAAAATATGTACATATTTTGTTACATTAAATTTTATTGACTTGAGTTCTCTCGACATTTCGCGCATAAACAAATTAATTAAATTCAAAACGATTCGATAACGATTCGTCTGAATTAAAAGTTTAGAATGTCACACAAAAAAAAATCAGTACGTGAATCTCTAAACCGCTGTATAACATAATCGCCAGATTAAAAAAAAGTTCATAAATATATTACATCTATAAATTTTTTGGAAGAAATATTTGATATCTTTTTGTTTTTAATCCTCCCCGTTGCGTCATACCATTATCGGGTTATCTAAAAATTTCTCGTAGTGAAATATAGAGAGCGGATTAAATTTTCATCCCGTTGGCGCAGTGCAGTCTAGATAAGGGTAGAATAGAATAAACATCGCAACGAGACAACATCGCAACTCTTCGTTATTATGCGATAAGATAACGCGGAAATTATGCGTGACTTCGACACATATTTTTGAATGAGTCGTGGGTTTATTTGTCCTGGAGACTAAGAGTACGGAGAGTAAAAGCGCACGCCGGATGCTTTTGCGCGTTGAAAATGCATCATCTTCGGCTTTAACGCGAGTTCGTTTTGCATTTAACGTATACGTCCGAATAAAAGGCGGCAATGAAAATCATTAACGGCCGAAATTGTCCGCGGAACTCGCGACGCGTTTTATTTTGCGCGCGCGCGTGCGAACGTGAGCGGAACACGATGCACTCGGATTCCTCTCTAAGCTGATTCGATCAATAACAATGCCGCGACACATGATACACCGGTATCGAATAAAGCCGCCGATTAATCGGAAGCCACGGATCGATTAAGCGCACCGTCGATCTCGGAGATCAGAGTACGCACTCGCCGATGGTACGCGATATCGCGAATTTTCCACGCGTCACTCGCGGCGATGGTCGATTAATTTAAAGCGGATGTTACGAACGAGGTTTGTTAATCTTGTAAAATTGCACGCGCGTAATGAACCACAGAACCGGCCGAAATACATATACTTTTGCGACTACGAAACTTAAATGTCAAGCTGAATTAAAGTTGAAATTCCTGTGAAATGAAATTAAAATTATGTCGCTTATTTTGCTACTCGTCGTAGAATTTTTTTGCTATGTTTTTCAAAAATAAATCAAAAAGGTATTTTGTGAAAGAATTGTCAAACAATAAAATGGGAATTTTCACATTTTAAATCAAATCTTTTTAAATTAATATGGAATGCTGAAAACAATAATTATTCGTTGAATGCTAGAGTGAAAATATTGGTAAAGGGACCTCTCAATGTTGTATCGGCATGTGAAAGCTATTATTATCGGCAGCAATGCTGATAGCGGAGTTATTTATACAGAGTTATAACCCTGTAAAAAAAAAATACATTTATCTCTCGGCTTTTTAAAATATTTTTCTTCCCTATCACAATATTGGAGTTCTCTTCTGTTCGCGAAAAGTTCGTTGCACAATTACACGCGCCAGAAATTATCGAGATTTAATTTTAATACATGCAAGTTGCAAAGCTGACAAGTATGATAAACAATTAATAAGCTCGTATCGAACGGTAATAAGACGTGACGTTAATAAGGAATAGTTGTCGGGCGAAAGTTTTGCGAATTTTGCACGAACTTGCGAATCTAATAGCGGATCTAATCTAAGCGCGTGTCTGAAAATTTAATGCTTATCGATCTTACGTAATAGTTGGACGAGCACCGGTCATAACAAAAATAAACTACGCTGCGTATCGTCTCTGTCAGTCCGCTCCAAATATTTTTTTATTCGAGAGCCCTTTTGAGATTTCTTCGAGAATAAGGAAGACACTTGGCAGGCAAATCATTATTCTAAAATATTTTAGATACGTGGAAGAAACATTGATGTACTTTTTCGCGAAAAAATACGAAAATTTCCACATTTTAACCGGCTAACGAGTCAGGGACTGTATGACTTCGGTGTTACGCTCTAGGATATTTCTTTCGCATAGACAGAGAACTGCGCAGTTTTCCTTGGTTCAATGTGAGACGGGTCGACCGGAATCTCTCTCTTTCTCGCGCGCGACTCCGTGAATATGATCCTGGCAGCCGACCAGGACTTCATTTTAAGCATCGACGGTCTCCGGCCACATTCCACGCTGTAATTCCGTGGCGGCCTCGCCACAAAGAGGCGGCGTCTTCCTATTCCGCCATCGTGGTCAGGCATTCTCTTGAAGGAATTTTTTTACATTTTACCCCGCCATCCTCGCTTGACAATAATTTGTCTAGCGGAAAATTGATTAGTGACAGAGACGCGCTTAAACTGCTCAATTACTGCCGTTAAATTTGTGTAACTATAGAATTAGCTCCGGTTGGACAACTGTGCGATTTGACAATCGCAAACGTTAATAAAATATTAAAAGTTTTTACATTATTAAAAGAAACAAAAATATATTTAAGCCATCGTATAAAAAAAAAACGTACAAAGAAAATTTTGATTTTGGAGTGATTGTTAATTAAAGTGTTTAAGAAATGTTTAACAGAAATTAAAATGGGTATTATGCTTTGTTTTAAAAACCCTTTAATCTTATGTATAAGCTATCATGTAATCATTATAAAATAATACAGGTAAAAAAATTCCAGATAAACGAAAAAAATATAAGTGCCTAATAATTTTGTAATTTGTAAACATTTAATATTTATGAAATTTTGTTATTAATGTAATTCGTTTTGACATCGAAAAAGCCTCCAAGTTATTATTTGATAAATAATAATTAGACATACGGCTATAAATGAAAATTTACGCGCTTGTAGCATTTATATAATATAATTTTAATTCGTGAAATTCAATGTTTAAATAACTGCAAATAAAATTAAATTTACACTTAGTAATTCTGAATAACGGATCTTAAATAAATATACGTCGTTCAAAGAGAGAGATTCAACGAGCTGTTCTTACAAACTGTTAACGCAATATTGATATAAAAAGCTGCCGATCGCATAATGTCGAGCATCTTAACGTAGTTCGTAGGCGTGCATCTATCGGACTTACAATGGCCATCGTGAATTAGATGATCGTGTAAACTTCGATAGAAATAGCTCCTACGGTCCGGAAATAGAGCGTTTGCAGAATCGAGACGTTGATTCTGTGTTGACACGAGTCGATAAGACGGCAACTGATACTGAGGGAAAATAAAGCGAGAGACACGCAGGCAGAGAGAGCTTGCCGAAGGAAACCTTCACCTGAAACTGCTCCTTTCCGGTTTTGACGAGCTGTGTCACCTTGTTGTTGTGTGACGTGACGTTTTACGACACGCCTGTTTCTCCCGTCTTTTTGTTCGCAGAACTCGAAATATCCGATTCTTACCGAATCTAGTGCAAATAATAAGACGCGCACGCGCGCGAAATGTTGACAGTAAAATTTTCACGGTTTCGCACATCCCTCGTAACGTCTTCTCATTCGCAGGCTCCTCAAACGAAATTATTTTTGCGAATGTCAGAAGAAGCATGGAAGATTATCAAGCGATCAAAATTTTATTTACGTCACTTTTTACGCATATTCATGATTTAAGTCACTTTTCATATGTCTTTTATGAGATTCAGTAGTATATTCGGGCCCATTTCTTCCGGAGTTTCAGTTTTCTTTCTCGTATCTTCACATCTCTTGAAAACGCGTGTCCTCGAAACTCTCGTAACATCCAGTATAAATATAACACGTTTGATGCTATAAATCATAAGAATAACATAGAGATTCCATTAACTTAAAGAGAAATGAAATGTACAAGAAGTTTGGAAGTCTCGGGAGAATCAAAGAGGGAGCATGATTTCGAGCAGTTTTTGCCGAGTTCGCCTCGATTCGCCGTTGAATGACGAACGCGAGATAAATTACCCTATACAGAAGGGAGAGGAGAGGTATGATAAAGAAGAAGGGCGCGGCTAAATCGCACACGATCGATTTACCAATTTGCGAGGAAATTACGCGGAAGATTAATTCGCGTCGCTGATAAGGCAACATTTTTTTGGGGAACGCGAACTAACGTTTTCAATGCGCGACCCGAAATGCAAGGTTATCGCGCGGGATATATCACTGCCGCGGCATTAATTACATCATTCAGTGCGCGACACGTCTGGCGACTTATCGGACGGAGCGATAGTATTCTTTTTGTGTCCCGCGATCGTGGCCTTTTCAGTCGTCCGTTAACTGACGTCGATATTTCCGAGGAAATACTCTGTACTGTTAAAATAGATTGCGTGTCTAATTATAGTGGCACTTGAACGACGGTCGTCGTTACTCCGCGAATTTTTACAAAGTCCAACAGGCGGCCTCCTACGTCGACGATAATCTCAATAATAACTGTCTGGGGTAACATCTGCGAGTGATAGACAATAATAGACGAGAACAGGTGAGTTAATGATCGAGTTTGATTGACGGAAACCCTTCCTGTCAGATTCACTTCTTAATCACTTAATGCTACGCGATCCAAGAACGGAATTAAAATTTGCGAATTCCTTCCTGAAACCTATAACAATTCCGCGATAATTATTTTCTTATGTACACTGTTAGAAATTTCTTAATGACTTTTAATTGACATGTAAAGAAAGCTTGGTTCAAGCCCGTAAAGTAATGCAGTATATGAATATTCATTTACTAATGTCTTAAATTTTATTAACGTTTGTATTATTTGTTTGTATTATTTCATTTACGTTTGTATTAAAAGTATATTAAATTTCAATACAATTTTAATTCACTTAAACTTAATTTCATTTATATGTACATTAAAAATTATTTCAGTTACGAGCGATTTAAATATCATTTACCATTGTATATTAAAAGTTCATGAAATTTCATGACATTTTTAACAGTGTACATAATTACGTATTGCGCGTTACGTACCTTCACACGCTCGCTATATTCATAACTTGCGTGAGAGATTTTCGTAAGGTGGGAGCAGGAAGTTTCAAATCATGTCTTAAATTTACAAACTGGTAGAGTTCCTTTCTTTGGCACTGTCCTTTCCGGCATATTTTTGAAACTAGATTCTTTTATATTCTTTATAAATTGTATCCTCCAAGACCGGGATGATGCTTATAGTGAACCTTTGTTACTTGAAATTGTTACGTTATAATAGGTTTTAAAACGACCTTTTTACAACTTATTTTTATAATTCCATTTGCATCATCACTAATTTGGAATAGAGTCATAAATTATCAACCGAAAAAATTTCTTAGTAATTTTTATTTGAAAAAGCATTCACAATTTCGATTGTCATCCCAAAACTAAAATTTCTCTTTGTTACTCGAGATTTGCGGTCAAAACCCATTCAGTTTGATCTTATTCAGCTGGAGTTATGTGTGTGCGAAGGGTTACCGGGAAGCGTTATTGTCCTAAACGCGTTACATCGGCAGGCAAATTAAGGAACTAGACCTGCTAGTCGGGTCGAGTCCTTCGTCCGTTCTTTTCTCGCATCCGTTCATCTCAGGCGCGTTCTCTTTTTCACGGGCGAATGAATCACAATGCACCCATACGTACACACTCTCGTCGACCTTGAATACGCGCCTACTCCCTGATTATCCTGAATTGGATGATGATGTGTTTCGTGAAAGCAAAAAGAAGTTCTCACCTTCGCACCCGGTCCGGCGGTCCGGCCATAGGAAAATTCCGATCGAATCGATCGTGAGTATACGTGGTGTCTCAAAATTATCGCTTTGATATTATAAGACAGATTAACATTGCTATGCTACGGAAGTATTTGATGATAAATTGAAATTGATTTTGATTTCGAGGATTAGAAACAGAGAATCTTATGTTTTTTATAAAAGTTTACAATGTTTTATTTTATTTTCAACTTTATGTATGTAGTTTAATTAATTTGTTGAGACTGACTTAATATCGACAATATACATTTAATAGAGTATTTAAAAGATTGTAATTTACAATCTTTGAAATTTGCGACATTAAATTTATGACTTAGGAGGAGTTCAATTAATCTTGGAACACTCTGTAGAATAATAGCATGTCTTGGAGCACATAAACGCGAGAATGTTAACGCAACGATTTCTCTATAAAGACTTTCGTAAATTGCAATACTTTAAAACACATAAATCAGTGCCTTTTGTTATACAGTCCTGAATTAAGTTTACAGTTATTACACTCAGTAACGTCATATTAATCGTTATCTTGGATCGTACTTAACCGGCTAGCTATCAAAATAATCTTTTATTATACTTTATTCGATGTTAATGAACCGACTAACTCACAACTGGTCTTGTATTTTGCTTCTGATAAATATTTACTCTAAGGCTCATTAAAGGCTGCTATTTATTAATTTAACTATGCATAATTAAATGCTAACGAAATTTCAAATTAAAACATTAAATTTTAAAAAATTTAAATCCATCAAAGGCCAAGGTTAGAAACTTATTTCTTTTTTTTTTCCTCGAAAAAAAAGGTTGTTTTTTTTTTTTGAAGAACAGAAAATGATGAATCAGTTACACATGAATGTTGTCTGTCGGCTGTATTCTTCCGTCATAGGCAGCGGTCCAAGAATGACGTAACGCTTCCTAGATAGATTTCATCGAACTTTAACCAAACCTGGCACGAGTGCTCAAAGAAAACATCCGCTTGGAAAAAGCGGTTTCGATACAAGATACGCGTCTGGTAACGTAAATAGCCATATATCCCGTATATATACGCTTTTCCGAAAGAAACAGAAATTTGACTGAGAAATCAGGCAATAGACTTCGTAAATCTTGTTTATTTTTGAAGATGCAGTTATACAAAAATAGTTATTAATAATTAGCTATTAAAAATATTTATATTTATTTGTAATAATTGGCATAACGTCTCTTTACAGAACATGAGTGCATTTTTAGAAAATGTACAACTTTAATATTATTATATAGTCATAATATGAAATTATAATTATTATGCTCTAAATTTAATATTATAATATTTTTATAAAAACATTTTAAAGTTATACAAATGAAGGATATAATAGATATTAATTATCTGATTTCTTAATTCAAATCGTTTCAAGTGCTTAATTACAAGAAAATCAACAGTGACTTGCGGAAATGGGGAGTAGACCGATTACGCTAATCACCTCATAACTTGCTCCTAAACGCTCCTAAGTTTGCTCGTAAGTTTTTATCGCACCGATATAACTATGTCGCTCACGACGAAGCGGAATTTTCCCGCGGTCTTAATCGTAATGGGATAGAAAAAAAAGTCAAAGGACTTGAAGAGATCAGGGAATGAAATACCGGATCTGCGTATTCTATTTTTTTCGACAGTGTCGACAATTAACACATCACGGAGAAACGATTACGAGAAATGTACGGACGCAAATCGCGCAATCATAACACGAGTTTTTTTTTTGGCATCCCGTTGTGGGTGTGCTGACTTTGAAACGTAGGATGAAAAAATAATTCGTTTTACGTTACTCGCGTGACTCACACACGCGAACGTCGCTTTTGAAGTTTCGCAGTAGTAAACACAGCTTGCTCTTTTTCTTCTTTTTTATTAGTCGAAAATTCACAGTCAACACACAATGATTTTTTTGTCTTACAATCATGAATGACATAAATAAAAAGATTGTTTTTTTTTGTTTAAAAATTTATTTAGTTGACATTAGGTTTGTTTTATTGTTCCACTGGACTGCACTAGAATTTTCCTTCTCACTTTCACTAAATTCAAAAATTATCTGTCTCACTTTAAGTATAGAAAGTGTACACTAGTTCAACTATAAAAAACATCTATTGTATAACGTTTTTAAACGAGCGATAGTAAAAAAGTAGTTTTATCACGCAGATAATAACACAGTATTATACATAAACATAATGAAAAGATTAGTAAAAATTATTTCAAAACAGTATTTAAATAATGCATTTTTTTAAATATTTAGATATAACAAATATGTTAATTTTTAGACATTTTAAAATGGATAAACTGAAGTTTCTATGTTTTCTATTACATAAAGGAAAAAATTTTTTCACGTTTAATTTATATGTTGAATTCTGTCAATATGCAATCAGTGTCAGAAAATGATATCAAAAACATCTTGATAGATTTAATTAAAAAAATAAGTAATAAGTTTATAATGCCGTGTACAAATAATTTCCTTTATTTCGTAATTTTAAAATATCAATTACATGCGAACCTCGTCAATGAATTAATTCTCTTTGACGTAGCGAATCATTGATGTAAGGAGTTCTCTAATGAGACGATGAAAACTTCGCGAGGTGCAATATTTAGTTATAAACATACAGCCGTTCGTGTTCAATCGTAGATTTTATGATGTACGCCCGGCGTTAAATGTACGCCGACGACGACCAAAAATAGAGCCGTTGACGTCAAGGGTACGCGCGCGAACACACGTACGCGCGAGATCGCGAAACATACTGGCATAATGAACACATTCGGCACGGCGAACATTATTGCGGGCCACGGATTACGTGCCTGTCGTGTATACCGTACGTAGTACGTCGCATAAACCAGCCAAAACGAATGCGACGTCGTTAAAACGCGCTATCGTCCTTCCGGCAACTCTATCGATCTCGATGTAATTTTGAACGACTTTGGCGAGAAGAAGTGAGAAATCGATAATGATTAATCATACATGTTTGTATTGTAATTGAAAAAAATAGGCGCTATAAAAATTACGAAATAAAATAATCTCTTTCTATATTGATATGCATTTTTAGGTACACTGTTAGAAATTTCTTAATGATTTTCAATTAACATGTAAAGAAAGCTTGGTTCAAGCCCGTAAATGAAAAGTAATATGATGCAGTATATGAATATTCATTTACTAATGTCTTAAATTTTATTAACGTTTGTATTACTTGTTTGTATTATTTCATTTACGTTTGTATTAAAAGTATATTAAATTTCAGTACACTTATATATTTTAATTCACTTAAACTTAATTTCATTAACATGTACATTAAAAATCGACTTCAGTTACGAGCAGGCTTGGGTAGTAACTAGTTAAAAAGTTAAAAGTTAAACAAAAAGTTAAAAAGTTAATAACTTTTAACTTAATTTAGTTAATTTTAAATGCGTTAATTTTTAACTTCAACTAGTTATTTTTAAACATTAACTTATTAACTTTTTTCTACGTTAATTTTTTTTAAAAGAAGGAAGACAAACACAGTACAATCTAACAATATTTCCTCGATTATTGAAAATTATCTTTATAGCAGTAAATATAATGATGTAAAAGATTATCCATCTGCACTAAAACGAGCTTTAATAAAGTATAATACATCGGTACCATCCTCAGCACTATAGAATGAATGTTTAGTACTGGTGGTTTACTATTTGATGACTTACAAGAAAAATTAACCGATCGTCATTTTGAAATGACGCTCTTATTAAAATTTAATAATTACTTTAATAATGATAAATTTTTTTAATAGGATTATATTTTATCGATATCATATGTAAGTTATATTTTACATTATAAAATCATATTTTTAATAATTTAATCATGTAGAAAGATGTAGAAATTGTAAAAGAATACATGTCTGTATGAAAAACAATATTTCTTTTTTATATTCTCATATAAACTTAAATTATAAATAAAACAAAAAATTTATTTGATAATTTATACTATAATTGTTTTGTTACTTAGAATGCAATTTTAAAAAATTACGATATTCTAATTTTATATAAACAATGATTTTCAAAATTAACTTTTATTTTAACTTAAGTTAATTTAATCTTAATGTAACTTTAACTGAGTTAATTTTTTATTCATACTTATAACTTTTAACGTAATTAAATTAATTTTATGTGCCATCAACTTTAACTTAATTTAGTTAAAAAAATTTATTAACTTACCCAACCTTGGTTACGAGTGATTTAAATATCATTTACTATTGTATATTAAAAGTTCATGAAATTTCATGACATTTTTAACAGTGTACATTTAAATGATCTAATTTGCTGCATGCGTCGCGTCTTGGACAAAAGAAACAGCACAATGCAACTTAATTGCAAAAAGTAGCCTTATTTTTCATTTATGATTAATTTTTTATAAATAATATAAATCTATGCAGACTCTATAAGTTTTATTTGACAAATTATTGAGCAATATCATAATAAGAAAAAATCAAATATAGCATTTCTTATTATGATATTGCTTTTGCTAGATCGAGCTAGATATTAATATTGTTTCTAATTTAAATTATTGAGCATTTAATTTCTTTTTTCACATTCTCCGATCAATACTTTAAATATACTATTATTTTAATACGTGATTTTAAATTTTCATCGCAAAGGAAAAGCTGATTATTCTGGAAAGTTAATTTTTTCCAGACACGACTATGTACAATCGTATCACTTGATCATCATATCACCATTTAATTTTCTCACATTTCATCACCTCGTAATTCATATAATACGTACCGCTGAAGAGAACATTGTCAATTTTTGCAAAGTAGATACTCGCACGTAAAATTATTTTGCCAATAATTATACATAATCGAGCACGTAGAGTTACTTACACGCGCTCGCTGACGATTGACGCAGAGAGAGAAATGCAAGTCTGCTCTCTCTTTTCGGATTGCTAGATACGATCGTGACGAGCTTGCAGGTGCATCGCTTCTTTCTTTCCTCAATTGTTTATTCAAATTTTATAACGTAATTTCGCTGAAGCTATAGCCCAATCGTCTCGTAAATATCGCGCGACATCGAATCTATTTTTCATCTTCCCACTCCCTCGATCACCCTCCTCTGCTCCGACTAATATAACCACGTCGTATCCGAATTGAGAATTGTTTTTGATCGATTGACTGTAGATAAATAATAGCCGGCGTGTTATATGGAGTGACGTATCGATTGACGCAGCTCCATTTATATTTATTTAGTTTTCTCGTCCAATGTCGAATAAATATTTTAATTTGCATATCAGATCTATTCCTCCTTTTTCTTTATTTAAACCGCACTATTAATAAATTATTTATTGTATATATTTAAAAGAGATGTCAATCTTTAATGTGCAAACAGGTTTACATATTTTACGGGAACAAGAATGATTATGTGTGTTCAGTATTCATACTCTAATGAATTTTTTTTCTCTCGTGCATTGAAGATAATTACAACGTAAGTCGGTGCTGAAAAAAAATTGATTTTTTTTTTCGATTCTAATAATAACAGAAAATTTATGATCTCCGTCTCAAATATTTTTTCACGCTCAATCAATCGGATGAGAATTCGATTTTCCGACGTCGAACAGCGTAAAAAGTGCGTCCACGTCGATATCATCCAAGCCTCGAGCTTTTCGATTGCGCCGTAGAAGACTGTGCAAGATTCAAGACTTGCTTTCGGCTGTAAAGCTTACGGCAGCTCGAGAACGAGCTTCGAAAACCGGTTCCGAGAGGTTTGTGTTTCTCTCATGCACACGCGCCACACATGTCGCGTGCATACGTGGTAAACGACCACAGCTCAGCCTGTCAACCGGCCATAGGAAGAAAAAGGACGCTGGTTTTCTTTGCGATTTACGATTCACTGTAAAGTTCATTACGACTGCGCCTCGCGCAACCGAGAGAACTCCATGCATTATTCAGCGACATGACTCCCGAAAAACAGCGCCGCGTTTTTCACAGGATTTTCATCGGAAATCTCCGCTTTCTTCGGCGACTCGATTCCAAAATCGTTAATGATATTATCCTTTGAGCCCCTCTTTGAATCCCACTTCGAATTTCAAGTGATAAATCCGGCATCAAAAGTAAATAACGTGTATTACACACATGAAAGAACAATTTTGTTGGATCATCAACAGTTATGTATACAAGATTTACAAATAATTAGCAATTTATTAGTAGCTGTAATTAGCAGCTACAAATAATTTTGACATTTTAGCAACCAGAATGGCCTGTATAATTACTATATAATTAATTTGATTCTCAAACAAAATATTATTTTCAGATTAAATTGATTAAAATTTAGTAATTTTTCCTTCAATGTAAAAATTACTAAATTTTAATAAATTTAAATTAATTTATTCGAATAGTACTAATGAAATATTTATTAAATGTAAATATATATTTATTTAGTACCACTAATTTAAATTATTTTTTTAATAGAGTAAATATTTATGTACTGTAAGTGAATATTTCATTAGTACTATATTCGAATAAATATTTATTAAAATTTAGGAACTTTTTCTTTCAGTGCAGATACTTTAAGCAAACGTTATTTCCGTACAGTATTGAAACTACACGCATATACATATGGCAATTTGTTTCTATTTTCGGAGCAAATCGATCTGATCGATCTTAGAGGGGTCCCTCGTGTAAATTCGCGTGCGATTGCATATTGCGACGCAGAGAGTGGACCGCGTACACGGTCCGCTCTGTCACGTGTACGCGCGACGCGACAGCGACGATATTGACGAGGGCCCGAGTCGGCGGAGCGGCGCAGTCAGTTTTCCACCAGCATCGTGTGTGTACATACGCGCGAGGGCGGGCACGGTGATTCATGCGTGCCATTGTGCTGTATCCGTATTGTGTCGTATGCGACGTGCCCGTGAACGTGAAAGCGCAAAACGCGAAAATCTTCCTTGATCTCGCGTGAGTGTCGGTGCGTGGTCCCTCCTCTCGTCTCATCTCCGTCTGGGAATCCTGGCGCAAAGAAGCGCCGCGGCTTAAAGGAACGACGTTCAAGCAGTAGGACGGGAGACACCGCGCGATCGCCTCGACTCGCTGCTAATTAATCGCGCCCGCCGCAATTACGCCCGCGAGCGTGATCCGAGGATCGTTAATTAAGGAGCCGCCGGAGTTCTCTCACTCGCGGCTACGAACGCCCGTCCACCGTGAACGCTAATTCTGGTTAACCAAATTTTCCTCCGTCCGGCTGTGTTGCGGGTAAGACCGTAATTCGGATAATTGAATTGAATTGAATTGAATTGTAGTGCAGCCCTTCGATCGTCAATTACCACGCCTTCGATCGCCGATCGGTT
This sequence comes from Solenopsis fugax, assembly GCA_003595255.1. Classification (NCBI taxonomy): domain Eukaryota; kingdom Metazoa; phylum Arthropoda; class Insecta; order Hymenoptera; family Formicidae; genus Solenopsis; species Solenopsis fugax. The sequence continues at coordinate 4,905 of QKQZ01000499.1, read as the reverse complement.
AACACGCTTCGACCTGCTCTGAATGCCGAAAGCGTTGCCCGATACAAGAGAAAGACTGACATTAACGATCATTCGCGTGTATAAATCATCGTTTTACGCGTGTAAACATCTTGGAATCCAAAAACGGAATTGACTCAAATTTACCGATAAATTAAAACAAAAGTAGTAATCAGTTCGTACACTGTTAGAAATTTCTTAATGACTTTTGTAAAGAAAGCTTGGTTCAAGCCCGTAAATGAAAAGTAATGCAGTATATGAATATTCATTTACTAATATAGAATTTTACAGGGCTAATGAGAGTAAACGCGCAGTAATTGATGCGCAATAAATTCCTTTTATTCAAAAATTATTTTCATATGAACGTTTCGGTCCATGTTAAAGACATTATTATCTGGAGAATTATTGTTATGCTGAGGATGGTCCGAAGTGGGACCGAAACGTTCATATGAAAATAATTTTTGAATAAAAGGAATTTATTGCGCGTTTACTCTCATTAGCCCTGTAAAATTCTATTTTTGACAATTTCGAGAGTCTAATAATTTTATCATTTACTAATGTCTTAAATTTTATTAACGTTTGTATTACTTGTTTGTAGTATTTCATTTACGTTTGTATTAAAAGTATATTAAATTTCAGTACACTTACATATTTTAATTCACTTAAACTTAATTTCATTAACATGTTCATTAAAAATCATTTCAGTTACGAGTGATTTAAATATCATTTATCATTGTATATTAAAAGTTCATGAAATTTCATGACATTTTTAACAGTGTATGTAAATAATAAAAACGAAAATAAAGAGGCCACGACAACGTAGGTGACAATTTGAATATTGATGTGTATTCAGAAATTTATTGTAACAATAAGCGAAGTTTCTTTTATAATTTCTTAACGTTTTATGTGTCTTTTATGAAGGAAACATCATTTTGTAATTAAACACGGAGCTGTAAAGATATTTCAGATTCAATATAGCATTTCTCAAATTTACAAAAGATTACATAGCGATCACACAGTTAATTACGGTAATTGTACACTTTATTAACAATTATTAGACAAATACAGACTCGATCGACAATTCGCGACTTGGAAATGACGAAAAGATTACGACTTGTTTTACATCAGGACTGTTCTTTACTTTGCGACCACATTTTTTATCATCGCCTATGCAGACTCCGTTCGTTTATTTATTTGAACTTATTATAATACTTTTTCATATCGACTGTTCCTACGTTACATTTATTAACGAAGGTCAATGAACTTATTATAACATAGTTTTATTGTAAATTCGTGCAATCCTAATCTTTTACTAATTGATTTATTTGAATATTAATTGTTGCGGTAAAGAGAACTCTGTGAAGTTGAAACTACGTTGTTTACTTGTTATTATGGCCTCATCTCTCTCTATTTTCATTTTTATTACCGATGAATCTTTGGACGAATTCGGAGTCGATCTCTGAATCGACGTTTCCGAAGTTTTCTGGGCAGCACTTCGTCGGCGTTCCGAGCGTTTAATATGATAACGCGAGATTTCCGCGAGAGATTTCCTCCGTAATTTATCCGTTTGTTATCGTCAGAGATTCGAACAAAAACGAGAGCAGACATATTCTACTCTTCCTCGCGAAGAAAAGCAATTTTCAGAATAGCTTTCAACGCAACGCGAGCATTCACGGGATGACGCGATGACGCCGGTTGAATATTACTTCGGGATATCGTCAGCTGTCGCCGATAATGGATAGATCGTAGCATATAGAGTGATTCAGTGTTATTGCCTATCTCGTCCAATTTTTAATAGAGCGCAAGTGGCTTCTTTTCATATACAAATGAACGGTGCACAGACAAAAGTCTAGACAGAAACACAGTCTCCTTTAAATATAGCGTTTATATTCTCGCTTAGCAATAAATGATTTCGCATGTGTTCACATAAATTTGACGGTAAGCTTAATCATCGTCGAATACGGTTTCTGTCAATGCAGAAATCGGGTTCGAGCCGGCTTCATCACTTTTCCATCAATTTAGAGTCATGCGTCATCGTGCCACTAATGTTTCGATTTACTCGTTCATCTGTCGGTATTCGAAAGTTAAAATTAATCACGGCAATAGTAACGGTTCGGCAATAGAGGCTGATCGCTCCGTATTGACATCTGCAAACGTCATCGGCGTAATGACTGGATAATCGCGCGGAAATCTCCACCGGCGTGCTTTTATATGCTCTTTCTGTGTTACCAAGCAGTCGTGCCGGCTGCATTCAATCGACGAGCGGAAAAGGAACGAGCCGCTTTTCTCGATCGTAAGTGCGTTCCTCCGGGGGAAAGCAAAGCCACGTTGGGCATCACATCGCCGATCATAGTCGTTCCTCGAGCACATATCGGGATCACCATCACCGTTCGTGTGTGTGCACGTGTCTGTATGTTTGCGTGCGTGCGCGCCCGCACGTTCTCCACCTTCTGCCTGTCTGTCCGTACGTCTCTCACCTGTGTATAGTCCCACGTGCGGGCGACCATAAATGTTTCATCGAATCGCCGAGAGACTCGTCTCCGCATCGCCGGTTGCGCTGCGCCCCGTCGTTGGAAAAGAAAGTTGGCGCTCGCGATTACATGAGCGCGACGCGCGACAGCGGGGGACCCGCGTGCCCGTGAGTTGCACATTTAGCATAATTTTGCGTGACGATGACTGCGCGAGCGCGCGATGACGTTGACGCCAGTAGCTGCCGCGATCCGCTCCAGCTCATCGATCCGCGCGCCCGCGGTTTCGGATCGAGGGCAAGCGGAAGCGAGGTCGAACGACTCGGGAGGCTCGTTTTGATTTCGGCGGGCCAACGTTTCATTCGTGACCTTACTTCGAATGCGGAAGAGCAGAAGTTAGGCCATGCACACAATAGAGAAATGTTAAAAAATTAAAAACAAATGCAAAAAGTTCATGTAGGGCTCATGTGAATAACAATTCGAAATTAAGAAAAATAACGAGCTTAAGAGCCGTGCTGGATGTTATACGCAAGAGGCAAAGCCATCGACAAAAATAAATTAAAATGAAAACAAGCGTTTCGACCTTTAATTATTGGTCTTTATCAGTGCATATGTTGTAGGCAAATAGCTATTTTAGGAAAATAGTATCTGACTAGGCAAATGCTATCTGCCTGGTTAAATAGCTTAGAATTAAGAACACAAAAGTTATATAATTTTTGGGTTTTTAAAGCAAGCCTTTTTGTGTTTTTAATCCTAAGCTATTTGACCAGGCAGTCAGGTAGATAGTAGGTATTTGCTTAGTCAGATACTATTTTCCTAAAAGAAGCTATTTGCCTACGACATATACATCAAATCTTAGAATCTGTAATAACAAATTATTTGTTGTTACTAATGTATCACAAGTTATTTGTTGTTACTAATTTATCACAAATTATTTGTTGTTACCAATGATTTGTTGTTACAGATTCTAAGATTTGATGTATACACTGATGAAGACTGGTAATTAAAGGGTGAAACGCTTTGTTTTCATTTTAATTTATTAGATATTACGAATAGGAATTAAAATTTTAGAATCAGCTTCCTTAATGAATGTTAAAGTATAATATAACACATAATGGATACGAATAAAATGTAAAACAGATGTGTCTTACGAAATACGACATGACTTATTATTTATCTGTAGCGTTCATTGAGGAAACTGATTCTAAAATTTTAATTTCTATTATCCTAATATCTATCTGTGTGCGCAAGACCTTACATCACTTGTTGTAGTTGTAAGATAAATGTGAAAATTATCCTTTTCCCTATCGAGATCGTGTCGCCTTCGAATATAATAGATTTTCTAAGAGTAAGTTTCTCCGCGAAAAGACAGACCTTCGAATTATACAGAATTTATATATAATATTTCAATCAACAATCGCATAATTTTATGATATATTAAAACAATCGACTACATATTATTTTCTGAAAATTGTAGTCTCATGTCGTAACGTTCTTTCTAAATCGAGCTAGTGCTAGAATTCATTCACACTCGTATCGATCGAAAACCGCTAGTAAAAAGCACGTAACTTATCGCGCATTCTGAACGGCGCGGCAGTTTAAGCAGAATACGAATTGCAGAGAGCAATTCGATGGCGTTTAAAAGGAGAGAAAGGACGGTTGACAGTAACGTCTAATCATAGTAAAATATTTAGATATTAAACGCCATTAAAGACAGCCTCTATAGATATTCTATATTAATGAAGTCTCGACAAACTTTACGGTCTATAAATAGATATCTACATGAACGTAAATTGCTAATCTAATTTTAATTGCAAGAACGAATTGAAGCTCAAGGTCCTTAAACTTCGTTATTTTACTTTTTGTTATATTGTTACATTGTATTGGTTATATTTAAGATTCGTTATTGGCCTTTTCTTGATTTTAATTATATTGTACACTTCACAGTCTCATATATATATTAATTATTTATTTTTTGTGCTAAAAGCTAAAACAGTATCTATTCTGATTTTATGCCAAGCTTGTATCTTCTTTATCAAATTTTAGATTCAGTCGTTTCAAAATTCATGAACAATAATTAATATAAGATCGTGATATGTATAACACAATTTAAATCGAAAGAACGAATTGTCATAACAAGATCTTAGTGCAATAATATTTCTTATGCAATCTAATATAAATTTGTTAGTTCCTTTAAATTGCCATGCCGTTGTTTTCGACCTTAAAACGCAGTTTTTAAATTGAATCAGAATAGTAATATCACAATATTAAATTGATAAGCAATTTAATAATACTGATGCTAATAAACATCTCTAAAATTATGCTAACATTAACAAATATCTTAAAATACTGCGAAAAATATTATCTCATCCAGAATTTAACCCTTAAACATGTAAGTGGGTCAGAGAGACCCCATATGAAGCTTCGAACGCTTACTGTG
>QKQZ01000491.1:0-16563 GCA_003595255.1 Solenopsis fugax | reverse complement strand
CCTCCCCCCTCCCCCCATGAATCTTCCGCTTTATAAATCTTCCGATTTATAAATCGAATTGTTTAAGAATTTGTGGTATAAAAGTGGATATTTACTCGTCGATTATTCCTGAGTTCGGCAAAGAGGGAGATATAATTGTTTGGATTCATTAGATCGCCATATTGGATCCGTCGTTTTCTACATTGGATTTGCTTTCCAAAAACATGATGACTTTTTATCATCTCCCAAATTCCGAAATAGCTTTAATACTGTGAGCTGAAATACCAGAAATTAAATATTCGTGTTTTTCACTACGAAGAGTTATTTCCACTCTTAATGGTTGTTGCACCATTGCCGATATAAAAAAAATATGTCTATTATTTTTTTATATTCTAGTCTACCAAGTTTTATTAAAATCGGTGAGTGATCGAAAGATAGGTAGATTTACTTGTTAGTGCCTTTTATTACATCTAATTAATTTTTTTTATTTATTGAGCAAACTATTAGACTCGTATTTAAAATTCTGAAACTAATACTACTTTATAAATTTAAGGATGCCACCAACTGTAAGTTTAATATAATTTTGGACGAAGAGACTAATGTACAATTTCCTAGTTTAATGAAATTAATTCAGCGAATGAACGTTAAAATATCGCCAGAAATGTCAAATAATATTAAGGTGAGTTAGCATTGCAGAATGTTACTTGTTGAAATATTAATTCATCACGCTTTTTAATTATTAATATATATGAAATATAATTCTAGCAAATAGTACATACATTAGAAAGGAAGAAGAAGGAATATGACATCTGTGACAATGTAAAATTATTTAGCTTCTGTGAAGAGAAAAATGCCTGCGAATTCAGACATTGTGTTCTTTCTGACATTGATGCGCCAATGACACAAATACAAATGTAAGTAATTTCTTATTTACTCACTGTAATAGTAAGAAATGAAATATGGATATCATTTATTTCAAATTCTTACTATCCTCAACTGGCCAAAAATCCTCTTACAAAATTTGAGGCAATATACATATAAGAGTCAGGATCGAACCCGAGATCCAACAATCACAAGTCAGTTGTTTTTACTCGGAGCCATCCGTCATCCTATTTACTCATATTATTAAATATCAATATTTAAAAAATTTTGTTTGTACAGAAATGACAAGGTGAAGTTAAATGTGTTGTACATTCACGATACGACACATTTTTCTGCGAGAATTATTGAACACATTCCACATTCCAACAATTCGAAAAAAATAACGTACTCTAACGTTGAATACATGCAAATCTCGACTAAAATACAAAATTATTATGGAAATATCGAAAATAGGTGCGTACTAAGCAATTTCATGATTTTTTTAAATATTACTATTTGTCTTACATGCTCTGAATTTCTATATCTTAATAATCAATTACAGAAAAATGTGTATCTCGACAAATATTGGAGATATCTGCGTTTATGAGGAAACTATCGACACATTTCAACGAGTACAAATCAGACGTATCAGAAATGATGAAAATGTAAAACTCGTAGATGTTAGATGTATCGATACTGGTATTATACATGAATGCATTGATGTAAGATTATTATTCCTTTATTTTTATATTGTTCAAATTAAACATTTTCTTTTGACAACATAATTTTAAAAAAATCACATTTTCTATCATTACTTAATATGTGAATCTATGTACGTTATTTATAATTAATCTTCTTGCGTGCTTTGATTGTTTGGCATTTTAGGTACGCAAATTAATGTACATTCCAAAGGAATTAATAAATCTTCCAACGCATGTTGTCGAAATATTTTTAACCAAATTAATGCCACAAGATGAGGAATATAGATGGAATCATTTTACTAATGAACAGGTGCACAAGTGGTTCTCAGATAATCTCGATGAAAGGTCTTATACTTTCGGAAAGGTAAGAGTATCAGATTATAAGAGAAAAATATGCAAGAAAGAAGGAAAACATACGAATTAATTCGCAGGTTTGCCTTCATCTTGGAAATACAATATGGATAGACGATTTGAGAATTGGAACAAAGTTAATTGGTCACCCTGATCTAATAGGATCCTCTTTAAAGCAGCATTTGATCAATGATGAAAAGTTTGCAGTTATAAACCACGAGCATTTATCAAAACTGTTCCAATTTTGTAAAGACAGCGGGTTGGCAGAAATCAATGGTTACGACGTAAGTGTTGCAGAGAAATAAAGCAGCCTTTTACTATCATTTGTATTTATAAAAGATGAATCAATTATTTTTTAACATACATTTATAAGAAAAGATTGTACAATATTTTCATTTCTCTATTTTGTATTTTTTATATTTAATTGTGAAACATTGCACACTAGTGGATATAAAAAATTCTAGGAATTTCTACTTTTAATCCTAGCTGCCTACACATAAGTACATACTCTATGCGATTTTTTACACTGCTGTAACTTTTTTATAATATAATTTGAAGACTAGCAGCGAGGTTAAAAAAAAAAAAACTTTATCCAAAGTATTCATTTTGTGAATTTTTGCAACACAATTTTTTTTTAGATTGTAATTATTTGAGAATAAAATGGTTTTGATTAGAGTTTCGTTTATCGTCTTTATTAGACTGAGGTATTGATCATATTATGCGTTAAAAAATGTTTTCTATTCAGAGATATAACGTGTCAAAATTACAGAGTTCCACAAAACCCATAGGTGGGAAGGTAATCAAAAATAAGCGTGAGAGCTAGGGACTTAAATATGAGAAATGAAAGTAAATAAAAAAATTCTCTACTTTGTATTTATTGTTAAAAATAAATATGTTCTGTAATAGTGTCAATATTCATTAAAATAAAATATATTATCCTATTCTCTCCGCGCGCGTCTGAGTAAAATATGCATTTGCCGTAATTTTGTTCACATATTTGCCAAAATTACATAGTTTCACCAATTGTTATTGCCATTTCACTTTTTAATACTAGAAGATTAAAACTAAGTAAAATTACGGTTGAAAATCATCTCATTCTGGTGTATTCTTTAATAGAAGCGTAAAACGCTAATGACTCCACGATAGGGAGTGAAGAACAAAAAATTCCAATAGGGAATAAGGGTTATAAATCTTAATTTATTTACTAAAACGACAAACTCAGAAAACAAAGTTTTCTAGTTTTAATATTTTACTTATTTCTAGTTTTAATATTTTAAATCATTAAAATTTCGTAATATTGTTTTTAAATGAGACTTTGATGTAATCCTTTGGTCTACTGATTGTGGAAACATAAAAATATTATTAGCTCTTTTCATTCAGTATTAAATTCTAATCAGAATTCTCTTCTTTTATATACATATAATTTTTAATTAATTATATCCTTTATAACTATACAATTGATTAAAATAAATAAAAAGCATCCTAGAAATTTTATATCCACAGTTGAGAGTAATTTAGACTGCTATGTATTAATTATAACTTAATAATATGAATAAAAAAAATGTCAACTCAGCAAAATTACTTGTTTTAATTTTTAAATTAAAAAATCACGAAAAATAACTGAACCTGATACTATCTATGCAAAGTATATTTAAAATACAAAAATACTAAATTATTTATATAAACATTTATATGATCCCCTCCCTTAATTAAATAAAAAATTAATCAAATACGTTTGTTCATTCGTTTTATTTCACATTTTTCCTATATTAAAAAAAAAATATTTTTTTTTTTATTTTTCACAAGTCTGTATATTACAAAAATAATTGAATTGAAAAATATTAAAAGAAAAAATTCAATAAACATTGTAATCATGTATTTTTTGATTTATGAAATCTGAGTTTTACATGCCGTTCTAAGGTTCTCTGATTACGCATTATTAAACTAATTGTTAGAGGTATATCGTTTTCTTTCAACATTTCAATTCGTTTACCCAATGTTGTGACATTAAAATAAAAAATTTTTGGATGATTCATTATGTCGTCACTCGTTATGCCATTTTGTTGCAACATGTCGATCAATTCGATCAACTTTTTTAAATTTACCCTTAAGATAGATGGATGTTTCGTAATTGTATTGTTGAAAAGCTTTTCGTCTACATTTAATTTGTTAAGTAAATAATTCTTAACACTTCCATGTTTTTGCAACAGTTTTTGCCGTACGCTATTTATGTCTATTTGCCTGTGTGAAAAAAAAGTAAAAAACAATAATTAGATTATTTCTTATATTACATTATTCTAAGTTTCATATATATTTAATTTGTTAAGCTTTTACATACTGATCAAAGATTCGCTCAGCTTGTGTTAGCATAACAAGGTTTGGAATGAGACCTTCCTTTCTTAAAATTCTAATTCGATTCTGTACAGTATCTATATTGAAGTAAAAGATTCGTGCATGCCGTAATATTTCGTCGCTAGTAATTCCATTTTGGTGTAGTAGATCGATTAATTGATCCAATTTTACTATATTCACTCGTAAAATACCGGGCACTTTTTGGACTACTGAATTGAGCATTTCTTCGTTGACCTTCAATTTATTTTGTAAATATTCGCTAACATTTTCACACTGTTGCATTAAGTTACGTTCCACCTTATTTTTTTGAATGGCCCTGTATGTGAACAAACATTTATATATTTTCTATTTTGACATATTGTTTTTATTATGTTATTTGACAATATATTTATACAAGTATCTTTTTTCATTTTATATGGATTAAAAAATAAATATGATGAAATAATAAAACTTGCAGAAGGTTAATAAGAATTATAAAGTTATTTTAAGTAATTTTAATAAAGAAAATATAATTATTTGATATTATATATAAAATTTTATAAATACAATGGAAAATTAGAAATAAGATATTCTTTTAAGATATTCGATCTTATTAGAATCTACCTTGATATAACTTTAAGCGGACATCGTATAGCCCATGTTTTTATTTTAAATTTTCCTGTATCTTTATATAACTCGCATCTGTGACGTATATGATTTTCGCTATATCGAAGTACCCATACATCTTTCAGTATATCCTTATTACTTACATTATATTCTGCAAAAGCAGTAAGATTACTTAAAATTAATCTTTATTATAAATTCACAAGTATAGATTATTATACATTAACTTACCATACAATATGTTCAATTTCTTATCTACAGAAGAAACTGGAATCTTCATTAAGAATGAATTCAGTACTGTCACTTCACATAACTTTTGTATGCTGCACTGAAAAGAGATACAATTTCATGACATATATTACAACATGTAACATATATTATTTGCCTATAAATTTTATTTCTGTTCAGGTTTTTATTCTATAAACAACCAAATATCTACCTTCCAATATTTTACAAGAAAAAATTATTTTCTATACATTTCAAAAACGATTTGCAACATATTAACTTATTAAGAATATTATATAATTTCATGTAATTACATAATTACATTTGATAATTTAAAATAATAAGTACTTGTGCACAACAGAATAATATTAGATATTAGAAATAGGAATTAATATTTTAAAATCAGTTTTTTTAATGAATTAAACGTAACGCATAAAGGATACAAATAAAACGCCATAAATGATAAGTCATAAATGTGTTGTACAAGATACTACATAACTTATTATTTATCTATAGTGTTCATTTTATATTGATTTTATAATTTTAATTCCTATTTCTAATATCTATTATCCCTCTATTGTGCACAGAGCCTAAGAAATGATTTGCAAATCAATATAAGAAATGAATAGACCAAAACTTTTGTTGCTTTTATACTCAATAATTTGATATCTCTTATATTATTTCTATTTGTACCTCTAATTTATGAGAAAGATATTCTATTCTGTTATATGTATAAGAATCCATATCCTGTTGAGTATATAGTACATATTTTGCTAATTCTTCCTGGGTCAAGAATAGCCATGGTACAAGCTGGTTGTTATCCATATTAAGAACCTTGATACACTCAAGCTTATCCATCAGTTTATTCTTTTCATGCGCCAGTAACCAAACATTTTTTATGATGGTATCCTTTTGAACACCAATCTCTATTAGAGTATAATAATTGTTAAGGATATTCGCCCTGGATCTTTTTTTCAGCTGCGGATGGTCTTCGACTATCTTATTAATCTCTATTTTTGATAGATCTAGTATTTCATGAAGAGTGTTCTTCAAGACCCGTTGAATCGGCTTGTAGTTCATGAGATACTCGTCATAATTCGATACCTTGCAGGTGTGATCCACTATGTTCACGTGCTTGCACAGCATTCTGCTCTGCGAAACGGACTCGATGTAGTGCGAATATCCATTCAAGTACAACGGTAGAACCGGTTTCAACGCCTGCGACTGATGAAGCTGAGGTTTCAGCAGAAGACTCATAAGCATTCGTCGCGCCAGTTGCCTAGCCATAGTCTTTCGTCTTAAATACTTTATGTGTCTCGCTTTTACTATCATAAAACGTATCTTCATCGAATATTTTCCACAGAAGACGATTACGAGATAGTTTTCTAGATTAACACTCATAACCTATACATAATGAAAACACGGAATAACTTTTTTTAGAAATATTACAGTGCATTCCGCCTAACATATTTATTAGATAATTTAGGCAATTACAAGTTGACAAGTTTAATTTGTAATTATCAATCAATTTAATTTTGTACAAGTGCGTACTACATGCAACACATGAAGGAAATCTTCCTTCATGATGCAACAATCAGCTGTTATTTCGGCATTTTTCAGATTCAAGTCGAGATCAATCGAGATTGTTCGTTCGAGACTCGAGATCTCGAGACTCGAGATTCGAGATTCGAAGAGATCGACTGTCTTCTGCTCGTTCATGTAGTAGTTGTAGGTTGTAGTACACAAGATATAATAATAAATAAAAGATACAGTATTGTGAGATTTTTCACTGATATTGTAATGAAATAATTCCTCTCTTTTTAATTCGAGTCCTCTAAATTGGGTTTTAAAGTAAAAGTAAATGATTGAGATGTATTTTTATCAAAAATGCTTTATAGCAATTATTTTTTTATTAAAAAAAATTAATATTTTATTCAATATATATATATATATATATATAATGTATATTGTATATAATGTATAACATATATAATATATATCAATACTTAAAAAGCATATTTTTCTTCTCGGGATTCGAAAAATTGCTGTGGACTTTTACATGTAAGGCGCCGCTTACACGTTCTTAATTATTACGTTACTGTCCGTGAAACTTCTGCTTTCCCCGTTCGCGCTCAACATCTCGCAGTCACGAAAGTGTCGGCTCCTTTCGCGCGTGATTGAGTGCTTCTATACAGTTTCCGTTAACGATCGCAAAGGACACTGTTCTAGGACATTGTAGTACAAAAATCACATCAGTTAACAGCAGTAACAGTGATAGTGACTGTATCCAGTCTTTGTATTTGCAAGAAGAGGTAAGTGAAGTTAAAGTTTAAAGACAGGCAGGTTGCAAATATCACTTGTGACTCGAAGTCACGAAGAAACTGATTAATAACTAATGAAAAAGTTCCTTTATTACAATGCGCTTTAAACAGATTTGTTATGTGAAGAAAGATTACATCTACCAATTTTTTTATAACTGAAGAAATCGATTATTATATATAATAAGATTTTGGTTTATAGATAAATAGTATCGAAATCACACAACTGGAGATTTATGTATTGACCAATGTGTGATGCGTTACTTCAAACTCTGCCCTTTCTGACCTAAACGTTCTAAACACTCGATCAAATTATTTAGTAGAATCAATGGGGAAGGGAGAGGCGCATATTAGATTGTAACAAATAACGATAATGTTTCGAAGCGAATTCTGAACGAATAATGAATTGCTAGTTTATTTATCAACAGATAAATGATTTGCGACCGTGATTAATTTTTATTTTTACTGTTTATGCCGTGATAGTTTTTCTCAAATAATTATTTCTGAGCAATTTTCGGAAATGCGTTTGCAAGAAAGTTTGTCATTGTTGTCGATGGTCCAATAATATGATTCTAAAATGCAATAAAAGAATATTAGGATGCTTATAAATCTGTCAAATAATTTTTACATAATTTTTTTCTCTAAAGATACGCAATTTAGAAGATACACATAAAAAATATTAATTATATACGCTGTTATATAAAATTTATAACAATTGGCGGCTGTGTTCAAAATAATTCCAATAATATGGTTGGAAGATTTTATATCTTTTTAGCTTAATCACGTGTATGTGTGTGTGTGTGTGTGTGTGTATGTGCGGACGCTAACTACGTGTTCAACGAAAAAAAAATCATTTCTTTTTTTTATATTGTGCTGATAGGCAGCACAAGATTTGACAGTCAAGTCGATTTTTTTTTTTTACTTAAATCTACCGTTGAATTTTGTAAATAAACAGGACAAAGTAATGTGAATATCTTTCAAATATGTTTATTAATAATAAGAGGTTGGCCTACCAGTTACTTTTAATATTTTTCTGTTGGAAAATTCTTTTCTGTTGAAATAAAATGAAATGCTTGGATAGTCACTGATGGAATCTTGTACTGAATGTTGTACTATTTAGCATAACCTATATTTTTGTTATACACTGTTTTTTTTGTAATTGTGTTGTCAGGAAAAAGAAAGAATTAATGAACAAAATCTTCACCACGAGCACAGTTGGGTAAGAATGTGTAATTATTTCATGGTGATGGTTTATGTATTTAAAGCTTATCAGTTTACCGTAATGCTGAGATCAAAAAATGACCCGGGACATTTCGACTTGGATTTTTGTCCTGTAGTATATGGTATATTCCATATATGTTCTTTTAGTTACACCCTGTATATTAAAAAAGATTAGCTGATTCTATTGATTTTTTTAAATATTTGTAGAACGACCATAAATGCAAGTGGACATGTAATACATTGCAATGTGGATGCATAAAACAAAATAAAAATTGCATCAATTGTTATTGCGAGGAGAGCTTATGCCAAAATAAAGTAATACTGTTATAAATATAAAAAGTTTTTGTTGCATGTGTCTCATATTTCTTTTTTGTTTTCAGCAAATAACACCAAAATTCAGCTCCGCCGATCGCCGAGATTGAAGTGAAGACCGAAGAAGCTCTAAAAGTGCAGAAACGAAAAATATCAACAAGTCTAGCAAATCTCAGCAATGTCATTTTAGCGCTTTTGAAGAAACAGGAACTTGTTCCTTACAGAAATTATAAATTAACTCATTTACTCATGTATTCTCTGGAATTCTAAAACTTTGATGTTACTAAATATATCTCCACTAGACGAATGTTATAATGAGACATTAAATTCGCTGAGATTCGCCAGCAAAGTCATTAACTGCAAGACTGGATCCAGTTCCTTAAATCCACTTTTTCAATTACCCATTTTTTTGCAATTCCTATTACCGTGGGATTATTAAGCATCAATCTGTATCGTGTGAGTTTATGAAGCTAATTGTATCGTTAGTATTGTATAATAATTTTTAAAGAATTGTAAATTTTATTTTATAGCTTTGTAATAGCATTATGACAAAAGATATTAGCGGTACGATTGTATTATTGTTATTCGTTGTCACTAATTTTGGCTTTATGTTTCTTATTAACTATATTGGTCAGATAGTAATAGATCATAGCGAGGATACATTAAAAAAAATGTGAGTTTAGAGAAATCAAGAGATTTTAATTAAATATATATCCAAAATTTACATATATAGCGTAGCAATTAATATAAATTAATACATGACATCACAGATGCCACTCGATGGTACGCGACGCGACGCTATTGCAAAAATGCCTTGTAATGATAATATATCGAAGTATGAAGACTTCCACATTAATGTTCTGTCTTGGTTTGTTCTTGCCATCTTTGAAAGGCTTCGTTACGATAAATGAGCATAAGAAATGTTAAAAAATTGTATACTATTCGAATAGTTCAAGTAAACAAAGCCGATTGATTTCACAAACGACTAACTGAATTTAGATGTATTATCTGGTTTGTTGCAGTTATGACAGCTGCAATGCAATAAAAATTAGAATACTTAAATCGATCAATCAAGTTTCAGCAATATTTACAAATAATAAAAAGAAGAAAGTTTTAGTAACGCAAATCTATTATTCAATAAACAATGATCTTATCTTTTCATGTTGTAAAAATGAAATTGTATTTAATGAAATAATTTCGTTTAGATAATTGAATCTCACATCTTTTAGATGTTTTTATGCATATACATTATACATGTGTGAAATCTCTTTAACATATTAATTTCAAAAAAAGAACCTTTTAATGTTAATCATTTGTATATTTTATAAACTTTAGAAACATTTCGTAATAAGAATAATCAAGTTTGCTTTCCTTTGTACTACTTTAATGGAAAAAAAGAAAACAATGCAGCTTAATCATGATTTAATGTTTTTTTTTTTGCAAAAAGAATGATGTAATGAGAATATATTTTTCTTGAAATGTTATGTTATTTTACTATTCGACCTTTTTTGTACGGCTTATTATTTAAAACTGTTATAAGATTTCGCATTAAATATGTTTTACTTTATAAATATGTATCTAATAATCTTTCTGTATTTTAGTATTTTGTTTCAACTTGTTAAGAAAAGAAATTATAAATATAAAACACCTATTAAATTTCACTACATTTGTAAAAGAATATTCAATGATATAATACAATACATAATTATAAGTGTAGTATTATATGTATATAAGAAATTTATATCAAAACATTAGACAATAAATGCTGAAGATTATTTTGTATTATATGAATAACTTATTTCTATAGTAAGAATTCTCTCGTGTATAATCTATTATAGTTATATATTACATAAAAGTATTATATATATATATTACTTGGTATATACAACAAGTATAAATATTTCACCATTTCTTTTGTATATTACAATTTATTTATATTTTTATAATAGAATGTATTAATGATATTAATATTTATCTTTTATAGACATAGAATATAATTAATGTTAAATGTTACAAAACAATTCGAGCATGAACAAATCAAAAGATTTAAATAATATATTAGTATGAGAAATTTTGCGAAGAAAAAAAAAATTTGCTTGAGTGAGAAAAAATTTCCTGAAATAAACAATTGCTGTTTTCATGTAATACAAGCTTCCATAGTCTTTTTGACAGCGTCACGAGTGTATGGTATATATGATAGGGAATACCATGTGATAGCTAGCGACTGAATAATTATAAATAAAAGAGCTAGGCCACGTTTGTGCAGCTGAAAGCAAAAATATTTTGAAAAGCGTATTAAGTAACGGCAAGTAACATGTGAGTACTTACATGTAAAGCAAACAATATTAAACCAATAGAGACAAATATAGTTGCAATTATTCTTGTCGCTTCAAACATCTTCTTAATTTGATTAAATGGACCCATCAGGTAACATAAATAACTAAAACACACAAGTTGATACACGTATATTTTACATTATATATTTATCAAATTTATCACGTATAATAGCCCACGTAAAATGAGAAGCACAATTAACTGTACAAATAAGCCTTTTACGAAAAAGTATTTCGAATAAAGGTTGTATATTGTTTGAAGGAAGACGAATTAAATTTTTGAAAAAAGTTGTTTTTTTCAAGATCACATAAGCATCGTTATTTTTAAAAAATAGAATTATATGATTCTTTTTACGTGATGATTTTTTTTAATTTATTCTGCATACAAAACTTTGTTAAAGTAGAATTATTAAAAAGTCAATTTATGAGATATTTTATTTTGGCATACTTCGATATAGAAAATGAAATATCTCGTAATTAAGAAATATCAATTAATTTGCAATTTATTATTTTCAAGGCCTATTACTTTAATATTCTTCTTCTAAACAATCACTTACTGGTGATTGTTCAGTGAGTGAAAAGTGAATAACCATAATGTACAATAAAAAAAGCAATGATAATTAAGATATTAACTGATAATTATATCCAACATTTTACCTGGCTAAAGAAATAATGTTGCCTAAAGTATAATAAACAGTGAACACGGCGAGGCCTTTCTGTAAGAACAAGGCAAAGGATCCAAGGAATGAACATAGTATGCCTATGATGAAACAAATTGCAAAACCTTTTATCCTGGTAGACCAACTTAACGTTGTTTGATCCATGACCTGTTGATCAGTAAAAATACTATAGATTTTCTATAATCTTCCATGAGACAAATAAAATAAAATTATACATGCAATATTACATATGATATGAAATTGTATGTAATAATAGAGATGTTATAAGTATCTAAGATAAAAAATATCTCAGCAAATAAAAAATACTTAATAATTATCTATAATTATAATTAAAAAATCTTTAAAATTGGAGATATTCGACCGTTAATGTAATATATACAAATTGAAATGAGAACGCCTTGTACGGTCACGCTGGATCTTAGTGCTTTTTATAAATTTTACTTGTGTGATTTTTATATACCTTACTAATTATTTCTAATTTAATAAATGTGATATTACCTGTTCATGTTTAACTTATAGCTGCGTTATGACCGGAAAAATTTAGGCGCGTAGTCGGTTGAATTTGAAAAAAGGTATATAAAAATCACACAAGTAAAATTTATAAAAAGCACTAAAATCCAGCGTGACCGTACAAGGTGTTCTCATTTCAATTTGTATATAAAAAATCTTTATAACTTTAATAATTTACCATGAAATCTGCATCAACTTTCCAATGGCGACCGCGTGTAAACATTTATTAAAATGATAATTTTAGTTTACAAATAAAATAAGATTATTATTCATGTAAGGGTAATCATTGATTAAAACATTGGTCAACAAAATTTGACCTTTTTTTTGTATCAAGTTTTATATCCAAATTATTGACAGGTGCAACGCATTGATAACTTATCGCTACTGTATTATGAAAATGGAAGCAAGATTCATTTTTTATTGATATATTCGACAGCACCATAAAATTAATAAGAATCGACTATTTTGACATTAGAGGATATATTTTTATAGTTGATCAGTGTAATTGGTAACGCTGTTTAATAAACGTAATTACCTGAGTAATAATACCACTCTCCTCATCGCACCGTTCATTGCCATTCAGGACTCTCCTTAACTTGTCCATTTTTAATTTAGAAATGAAAACGAATAAATATGCCGGAGAAATTAAATGTTAAATTTATTAAAACATGTATGTACTCAATATGTGAGGTTATCGAGCTCAACCTGCAAGTACTTCCTCTGTCACTTCTATTTCTCATTCATGTTTCAGATATGTATGAAACTGACATATGCCTTCTAAAATAACATCTTGTTCTTCGAAAACTAAACATTGCAATATATTAATGAAATATTGCAATATATTGATGAAAACATCTGCTTATATAATTAAAGAAGTAAAAATCCGTAGTTTTTCCAATCAAATAAGAGCTCAAAATATTGATAATTATCTATAAAATTATTATATTATCCAATTAAATTAAATAAAATTTCAATCTTCCATTAGAGTAAAAACTTTTCTTCCAAAGAAAAGTATTAAGATGAGATTTTTAATATTTGGAATACAGTAATTGGATTATTATTTACTTTACTTTTACATAAGTATTTAAATTTACAACTGATATGATTTTGTAGAATAAAAGAGAAAATGAAAAAGTTATTTGTGATTTCAGGTACGTCATATATTTAAAGAGATGAAGGAACTTGAACTTGAAGATTAGAAGTATCGAATAGAAGCAAGCTTTCTAGAAATTTATAATGAACATATTAATGATCTCCTCGATTCGCAACAAAAAACCCACGAAATACAAATGGTTGATAGCAAAGGTCAAGATTTATACGTCAGTAATCTACAAATAGACAACCCAGAAGAATTTGTCGAATGTCTACGAACTGCACAACGCAAGTGCCATGCCAGTGCAGCTACACATTGAAATGAACGGTAAGTTTACTTTGCACATTATATTTAGTTGAAATTGCAATAGGATGTTACAAGAAACGAAGAGTTTTTTACCTTTTTAATTAAATTTAAATATAGTTATTGAAAAATTATACAATCTTTATTGGGATATAATTTAACTTATAATTTAATTTAGGATATACAAATAATGTATAATACATATTTGTATTCTAGATCATCTAGTTCCCATACGATTGATTGGCACAAATATTACAAAACAAGGAAACGATAGAAAATCTGAATTTAGTCGACCTAGCTGGATTTGAACGTTTAAAGATAGAAGAAGCTTATGTTAGGATTGCAGAAACGAAAAATATCAGGTCTTTAGCAAATCTCGGCGATGTCATTTTAGCGCTTTTGAAGAAACAGGAACATGTTCCTTATAGAGATTCTAAATTGACTCATTTACTCATACATTCTCTGGGAGGCAATTCTAAAACTTTGATGTTACTAAATATATCTCCACTTTTTATATTTATAACTATTACCTGATTTTGGCATAACTTTTTTTGTCACACCTACATGATGTAGTGCAATTCTTATTTAATTTGAAACATCCGCTTATATGCAACGATCCGCAACGAACATTGGAACATTTTCCTGTGCACCAGCACAAATGTTATAACGAGACATATTCGCTGAGATTCGCTAGTAATGTCATTAATTGTAAGACTGGAAATGTTAAAGAAAGCCGAATAATTTTACAAAATACGACTAACTGAATTTAGATGTATTATCTAGTTAAGGATGTGTCATGTTATACTTTTTAAGATTTTTATGTGATTAGCATAGTTTAATATTAACATATCGTCTCGAAAATATTTAAAAAAGAATTTTCGACAAATTAATAAATATAAAAAATTCAATTTAATTTTTTAAAGAACACATTGTTTAAATTTCTGTTAAATTACAAAAAAAAGAATTTTTGGAGATAAAAAGCTTTATACGTTTTATATCATCATTTCATAAATTTTATTTCAATGCTATTTAAATTTTACATTGCATATTGTATGCAATGTAATATTGTATCATTCTCCTATAAATTTTATTTCAATTTTATTTAAATTTTATAATTTTTATAATTTTATAATTTTCACAACAAATTTCTATTAATCTTCTATTTGATTATACAGTCACATTTAGTCTGTAAAGAAAAATAGAGGAAGAAAATACTTTTCTTATTCTATGTGTGAGTATTTTAAAAATAATAAAAGATAAAACAGACAATTTTTCCCGTCCTAAAAATATTTAAAACAGAATATTTAACTACATAAGATCTCTTTACAGTGTAACATACATCACAGTTATTGTGAAGTGACAGTAGCGAATTCATTCTTAATGAGCATTCCAGTTTCCTCTGCGGACAAAAAATTGGCTAGTCGCAAATCTTACAAAAATTATATACACGCCGGCACGGCAGTGGCTCAGCTGAGCAGCAATAATGCCGGTAAGTCGATGTCAAACAGCGTGTCATGGCCGCGTGCACAGGCGTTTCAATGCGGATCCTTTCTCCTTCGTCTATCAGTCGGAAAACGGCGGTGCCGCGTGCCGCTCCAAAGGTTTCGCGGACCGGTGTCGAGAACACGCGCACGCGGGAAAACCCACGACGGAGACTCGTTAATCTCAACCAAACCTACGCGATTTTCGTATCGTAATACCGTATAGGAAAAAAAAAGATAAATAATGTATAAAGTTGATCGCCGATTATATTTAAAAAATAATTAAAAAAATTAACGCCGTTTGTGAAGAATTAAATAAACAATAAATAATAACTCGATTCTGCTTTTAAAAATCAATTTCTCAAAGATTCTATCCTTAACAGCACATGATATCGTATGAATATCATGTGATATCGTATAAATATATGTACGATAATATGATATTGTACTAATATTCGTACGAGATTATGAATATTTTAGAATATTCATACGATATCTCGCGCTGTTAGGATATCACTGGAATTTAAGATCGGAAGTTCTGACGCGTCCTGCACGTTCGCTAATTCGCGAATAGCGTTACGTAACCAAGCGGTCGTAAATATAATTACCGTAACAGTTACGTTACCTTGCAAAAGTACTATTGTTCGCGTACGAGCAGACAATGGTTCTAAATTATCACGTCGACACACGTTCTAGTGTTACTACTAGTGAAGTTGGTTCGTACAAATATTACATTATTTTCTTCAAGACAATTTTAATGCTATTCGAAATGTCAAATGTATTTTCAAGGATATTCTGAAGTCAATTTGAAGTTTACGTATCCGACGACTGGAATCGACAATCTTGACTTTTCGTCAATAAGACTTTCCGCTAAGTTTAGTTTTTCGTATGTATAATACACTGTCTGGCCGAAATACCGAATGCGCGCGATTCAAAATACCGAGAACGTATGTTAACGTAATCTCGCGTCTGTGAACGTTCCTCTCGACGCGGCGATCGCGAATTCTATTCCGTCGTCGTGATGCCGTCTATCGCGCGAACTGTAGAAAGATTGTGCTTTCACTGAATCGCGAAAGCAGCCACGTGAATACTGCATATACGCGAGATGCGCACGGATGCGTTTGCCTCGCGAAAGTTCGCGACTCGACGGACCTTGTCGGAATTTCGCATGAGAGTGAAAATTAAAGATTCTAATGCGTGGTAAAACTGAGCGTCTTACAAGCAGTGTTGCGCTTAGATA
>QKQZ01000490.1:14745-30605 GCA_003595255.1 Solenopsis fugax | reverse complement strand
TCTTACTGGCAAACTTAATCGATATTTCACAGTTTCTTACCCCCCTCCCCGTCTACGCCGTCCTCCTCCGTCTTCCTTTCTCCCTTTCCTGCCTTTATCGCGTCCTCCCGTTCCCGCACGCGCTTCTGCCGCGCGCTCTTCGTGTCCGGCCGCAGAGGGTGGGACGAGGAGGGCGAGTTGAGAGAAGAGAGGCATCTTCCTTCCCTCCAATCGCACTTCCGAGAGAGCGGCACGGGGCAGCGCTGGCTGGGCTGGCACACTCTCTCTCTCTCTCTCTCTCTCTCCCTCTCTCTCTCTCTCTCTCATTCTCGGTTGCGCGAGTTGCAAATATCTATCTGCATATTGTATTACACGTCACGATAATGTAGACCTCCCCCCTCCGACTTCTCTTTCTCTATCTCTCGCATCTCGGCCCGGTCTCTCGCGCTTTCTCCTTGCGGGCGCTGATCGCTAACCGCCTCCCAACCGCCTCACACCCCTTCTCATTTTCGGACGGGTATTGTGTGACGCCTTGTGCAACACCGCCTTGCATCGTCCAGCGTCCACGTCCATGAGAAGCGATCCATCCTTCCATTTTTCATGGGCGGTCGCGAGCGCGCCGGTATCTCATTATTGTAATTGGGTGACGCGCGCGTGCCTCGTGGCGCGGCAGAGAGAAAGATCGGTCCGTACCGCGTGCTGCTGTATGCTGATGGGTTAACTTTGTGGAGAGTCCGTCGAGCGTTCGTCTCGAGGAAGAAAAAAAAACCATGGGATTATGTAATTTGCCGTAGCTGTCTTTAGAAAACTATTAAGCACGGACACAGATATACAGGTCACTGACAGGTCTCTTCGTGTATTCCTTTTGTGTTAAAATTGGTTTAATCGAAATAATCCTTTTGTATATACATGCTAATATTTGCATATAAAATATTATTTGAACTACTGTGTAGTATCAATGGAGGAAGCTTAGATATTAAAACACACTTTATTGTTACACTTGCACTTAAAACTTTTAATTTAATATTTTATATTGACCGCGTATCTGGACTGTAACTCTTCTAACACGCTTGGCTGTAAATAGATCACTAGCGAAAAGTATATGAGACGTATATGAATTTAATGATTGATTAATGCGCTATACATCACATATCAAAACAATACGGTTTTCCCAGATTCCGAATTCCGTATACAATTTTCTTATAGTATCTCCGTTCATTATTATGTCTTTACGCTATCATCTCCAAGACCGCGCTTTGCGAAACCACAAAGTTTGCTAACTATATAGACGTTCCTTCCGTCCCGTATGCTTATTCCGACATCGCGTGTGGGTATTTTTACCAAGACCACCATCGATTGCGTAACAATACTACAAAAGAATGCGATGCGCGTAGCGCGTTTGTTAGTTGACACATTAACTATTATTCAAATTATATGAAATGTATGATGAGCACTTGTTCTCTTTTCTTTTCTTTATTTTTGTTACATTAGCCTGCATTAATGCCAATTATATAAAATTTGACGCTAGGATTATTCTTGATTCTACAGATTATCTTAATACGGCCGATCTCGTCAAGTTTATCAGAATCATCGAACATTCCGCTGAGTAATACTTTGAGCAACCGGTGAAAACGAGCTGAAGAGTAACAGAAAAGGGTGCACAGGTTTAGAAGTGCTCGGTGATATTCATAGATAAGACGATGATTTACCGTTCTTGTTACGTGTTGTTTTCGAATTAACGATCATGAACGATGCAAACTACAATTTCACATATGTATCAAGCTTTTTATTTCAAAAATTGCAGAATCACCATCCGATCATTTTAAGCAATTCTTATATAAGTTCCAAAATTGTACATAATAATGGGATTAGAAATGTTATACACAGATGCTACACATATTGTTATATAATATAAATATAATGCAATGTAATGTTAATATAAATAAAATCTGTTACATATGTAATACAGTTTATAATATAATTAATTTTTTAATTTATTTAAATCATAAAAAGTATATTAATGCATGACGTACGCATCAGTTGAATATCCCGTTGTCATATATCTCGACACTTTGACAAACAATTTGAAAGCTATAAATCTTTTTTAATCTCTTCTTTAAATAGTTTTCATAATTATGTTTTAATATTGTTTGAAATAATATTAAACACAAGATCGAGATTCTAGATTTCCCGAGTATCTCCATGGATCGTTTAGTTTCGTGATAGTTCTGAGTTTTTTTTTCGTCGATCCAGGAAGAAAGCACGACAGAGTCGATAGCCGCATCCGTGTAGGTATCCCTCGTAAAGGGGAGGAAGATCCGTTACTGTCAAACAGTGGCGGTCGTCGCTGCTGCCTCTGCCCAAGCACCTTGTGCACGTGAATCAATAGCATTAACCCATTCCACCCTATCAAAAGGAGCCGGAGTGGGTGGCTGCTGGTCTGGTGAAGGAGGAGGAAGAGGAGGAGGAGGAGGAAGAGGAGGAGGGCGTAAAGGGGTGGCAATAGTAACAATCCTGAGGTATTTAGCCGCTCGCCCCCAGGACAGCGAGGGAGCCAAGATACCGCTAAGACCGTCCGCGTACTGTGCAGCATCCATCCCATCGCGCACACCCCTTTCTCTCCCTTTCTCTCTCTCTCTCTCTCACTCTCTCTGTTTCTCTCTTTCCCTCTCATCCTCTGTCTCTCCCTCCGACACTCTCTTCCTTCTCTGCTCGCTTCTCCACCCGTTCGCGCACTCACCACACTCTCGAATGTATCGTAGTGTATTCTCATACGAACTCGCCTCTCGCCCCGGGAGCGAGTGTGGATGCTCGTAAGTGTGTCCATACCGGGTGATCACCCGGAAAGCTGCCAGGCTCGGTGGGGCCCCCAGGTCAACGCTTCCGAATTCGCGGGGATCTGTGGATCCGCATTGTCGAAATCCCGGCTCGCCGTATTGTTTTGCGCGATCCCGCTGTATAGTGCCGGGCTGTCCGCTAATAGCAGTCGCCGAGGAGATGATTACGGCGCCCGGTGCTGTACATGGTTATTATACATAGGGCGTTGGAGATGCGCGGCCGCTGATACATGGCGCAAATGAGGCGACGATGGATCCTCTCGCGGGAAGATGATGCGAAGGATACTCTCTCTGTCGTTTCGGACGCTCGCGCGGATTTGGGCCTGCAGCAGAACGGTTCTCGTTCTTCGCTCGTTCGCTTACATCGGAATTTTACACAATACTCTACTTATCAACCTGCACATGACCCCGTCAATATCATATCTTTCATTAGAATGCATATGTGGGTCTTATACTGGTTCTTTGCTTATAAAAATTAAGGTATTTTTTTTATAAATGATTACATCCAAATGAATATTATTCTTTTATATTTTTATTTAAATTTAAAAATAGTTCTTATCAATTAATAGAGGTTTAAAGAGGCTTCTGAAAGGTGAAATATAGTAAATGGTACCATCTCTT
The DNA here is from genome assembly GCA_003595255.1 of Solenopsis fugax. NCBI lineage: Eukaryota > Metazoa > Arthropoda > Insecta > Hymenoptera > Formicidae > Solenopsis > Solenopsis fugax. The sequence continues at coordinate 27,168 of QKQZ01000490.1, read as the reverse complement.
ATCCCTACTCTCACTATCTCGTCTTAGCAAAGGTTTCTAAGATAATTACTTAGCATCACGTATACGTTTCTGAAATGTCATCAAAGTATTTCCTACCACCAGCCCGTTATCTCAACTACGATTGCAATCGTGACGCAACAAATACGATCTAACCGTAACTAACATCTGCACGTTATGACCCACACCAGGTATGATATCAGCAAGTTATCACATTTAACAAATGCACGCAGTGAGATGCAGAAAAAAAATTGGGATCTCGAATATTTTTGAGTTTTGAGTTATCGAGGATAGGAAAATAACGCGGAATGCCGAGTCACTTTGTTAAATATTCATCGAGAAATTATTGTACAGAGCTTATCGAGTTAAGTCTTATTTCTAATCGATATTTTCGCCTTATCTTATCCACACCGCTGCGGTGGCGCGCATTATTTGATTTGCTGATACGGAAATACGCTTGTCGCCCGGTTCCAACGCAATTCGCTCCTTCAGGCAGGACCGTTTTGCGACTTTATTTAATATGCGTATTTTACGCTTCCGTATTTTCGCGATCTAATTCTGCATACGTCTACCGCGAAGCGTAAAGAAGAAGTATCCAAATCAGTCTGTCTATAGATAGACATTTTTGAAGAATGAGTCTACTTGCCCTAGGATAAAGATTGTGTCAAGAATATTAAGCGATTGCAACGTCTATATAATAACATCTTTCTCTTTCACAAATAATACAAATAATTTATTTCATACATATTCAACGTAATCGAGCCATTTCTATTCGGTTCAAATTCATATTATTTCTAGGAAATATCTATAACTTTTAGATAATTGCCTTGATTACTTATTCATTTTTACTCAAATAATGTCTAATTAAGTTTTCATACTTTTCAGAGTCTTTTTTATAAAGTATACACTTGGCTAATTGTATTGATCTTATCTCACGTTCATTTTTGATCAACATTTTTAACTTTTAAATAAATAATTTTTAAAAAATTGTAAACACTTTAATAGGTAAAACTTTTCGCAGTTCATATTATTTCTAAGAAATGATATTAGTATGATAATCTTGTGGTGAAGTGATATCTTCTGGCGATGTATTTGCTTTTCTATACACACGGTGCGATATAACGCGGAACGAGCAGGCGTTTAACTGCGATGAAATATCAGCATTAACACATTTCAACGCATGCATGGAATTTAAACACAGCATTGCGATAAACGTTGACGTGCGTGATAACGATGGATGGCGGAGACTTGCTGCTGCCGTTAGGAGCTACTCGCTTTTAGATTTAACCGGAGGCTCTCCTTGTTCCGGGGAAGTGGAGCCCAGCGGTGCCCAGTAGAGCGCGGTAAAGCGCGCCGAGCGTTCGGCTACAACTAACCACTCGAGTATGACATAAATCTCCGCTGCTTCTTTCTTTCCTTCATCGCGTTTATGGTACGTTATCCCGCAAGGGTTATGCTCCTCGAGGTATCGAGGATCTTTCTCCAACTCGGCTCTAACTCCGCTACGCCTCGCGCGTGCATGCCGCACGGATACTCTTCTCTCTCTCTCTCTCTCTCTCTCTCGCCTCGCCAGTCGATCTCACGCGGCGTTACGTGGTTTTCGACGTGTGGGACCACGAAAAAGCGGACAGTGATGTTTTCCGCTACTGATTCCCGCGGAACCACGTTCCGTTGATTTTATTTGTTATTTACTATTTGCCCGGACGGCTTCTCGAACTTCTCGTACGAGGACTTAAAGTGTACCCTTCGGCCTGCGCCGGTATCCAAGTTTTCAAGTGTTTTTAGGAAAAGGCAACTTTCTCATCGTGACACTTTTCTTTGCGTCTTGTGGGCAACGAATTACACGAGCGCCGTCGCTACTCGAGCTTGTCGTTCGTCGAACGCCCATAAACTGCACCTATTTTCTCTTTCCCTCCTTCTTCCCGCCGTACCGCGGCCCACCCTTTCACGTTTGTGGCAAATCTGTCGCAATGACCTCACATAAAACGAACCAGTCTCGAATATCGTAGTTATTTGTCATCACGTTTATGCAATTTCTTAAAAGTAAATCAAAGATTAAAAATATTTATTAAAATTATATATTTACGCTTTTTGAGAAAATGATTCATTAATATTTGTTATAAAATATCATATTATGTAGCATAATATATTATTTGTACACATTCAAGATGTATATAGATTTTTTTTTAAGACAAGATAATCTTTTACAATTGAATGTAACACATGTTTGAAGCAGAGTGGATGTAGTAACAACTTTCAATGACGATACTTAAGAGTGAAACAAAGGCCAGGTGGAAAAAAAGAGACAGTATGGAAGGTTTCGTTGATGTAACGATCGGAAGGCGAGCAGATGAACGGAGATGAAGGGTAAGACATCTACCGCGTGGCCGGTCGATGATGCCGGATGTGGACTGCGGTCTGTGTCATGCATCAGCAATTCACATCTCTTCGGCCATTGTCTGTATCAAGAAAATCCTGGAATCTTACGTCGTAAGTCGCCAATGAGCAATACGCATGTTCTTATAGGTCGGAAACTTATCTTTACGTTTCAATGCGCGTATCCATTCCCCATTTGTTTTACTCTCAGAAAAGAGTACGATTGTGGTTAAAAATGATCAAAATTACACACGATCATGATATTAATTGCTCTGCCATAATCTTTGATCTTAATGAACCTTTTATAATGATATTTGTGCTGCGATATCTTTTAATGTAATAGAAAAGTTTGCAAAATATTAGTCAAGTTCTCACATGTAATTGTATAATATATTAGAAAAATGAATTTCATTAGAAACAAATCGTGTAAAGGACATAACATTGTCATTTATAATTGTAAATTCGTAAATTTTTGTTATTCTATCATAAAAATAATTACCTAGTATTTATTTGATTTGAATTTTTAAGAGCTCTCGTCTTTTGTTTCTTTCATAGCCTTAGACTACGGCCATTCTCGGCGCTTCAAATATACACCGAAACGAATCAACTTTATCGCAATCCCTCCGCACTTTTCTAAGGGTGGAGAAGTTTCAGTCAGACGCGCGAAGTGCTTTGTTAGGAAATCGAAGTCGGCGGCAGCGAGGTTAATAGTGTATATGTACGCCGGGGTGTGTAACGTCGGTCGCGAAATCTACGTGGGGTTCGCGAGCGTAATCGAAAAGGGGGATGAAATTACACGCGAGGCATCGGGACACGGGCAAACGCCAGCGGTCACATTCGCGTGTGCCCATTGTACGAGTTAAAAATCTATGCCGCCCCCATCGTGTACCACGCACGCCACCCCGATTACCTCGATAACGCGTCCCTGATTCTTATACGATACGCTAGGGGCAACCGTATGTGAAACGCGTTAATCACTTTTGGAAGATTTTCGGGCGCGACTAATAATAGCTACATTACGTAAACAGGTGTGCAGAACGTTCGTTACGCGTTACGTATGCAGATGTTCGTTGGACGAGCGGACAAGAAATAATTTAAAATAAATTATTGTTGTAGAATCGCTGAAACACGAATGAGACGAACGTTACTCTGAATGTAAAGCAATCTATCTTTTTATTTTAGGGTTGGTCTATATTAAGTGTCGCGTCGATTCTGTTAATGACATATACTTTCACGAGTTATGACAACAATATGTGTATGCCAATAATTAAAATTATATTTTTGTGAAAGTGAAAAATTGATTCATAATCTATGGGATTACTCACACTTCGATCACAGCGAGTAATAAATTTGAATAAATGTAAAATAAATATATGCTGTATGTATATATATATATTTTTTTTTTTTCTAATTGTTTCTTTTGACACGCTATTTGTGCTTTAGTTAGATCGTGCAGATCGAGTGTCAAAGCAAGTCGTCAAAATCCACGTGTTAAAACAAAATATAACTTCTAGCACAAGACACGTGTATCACTCCTGCTTCCTCCCCCTTTCATGCTACCCTCTCCCGACGCTCACGTAACGCTCACGTGTACCATGCCATAAGTGTCCGTAAGACGCTATTCTACCCAAGCCATAATGCAACGCGGAAAAGGTAATGGCACAGGACAAACCTGCACGTGATGTGTTGCATACTTACGAAATCGCCTTCTCTTACTTCGCCATCCTTCCTTGCTTTTCGAGTAGAATCGAGGAATATCTTTTCTCTCACTTCCTTTCTCTTTTTCCCTTTTTCTTCCTCTCGTTCCCTCTCTTGTGTCTCTGTGTGGGTGTCTACGTATGCGTGCGTGAGTTTCCGGGGGATGGAAATCCTTAGTAGGAGCGCGGGGGCGATGTAGGGAAGGGGGTCGGCCGAAGGCAGAAATGGAGCGGGCGGTGGATCGGGGGGGAGGGGGATTCGAGGGAGGCGGCAGGCTGCTTGGCATGAGGAGCGTTCATCAGCCCCGAGGTTTTAAATACGAAGCGAGGAAGGGAACTAAGGAAGAAACCACCCCCGTCTCTACCCTACCAGTGACGGATTGATTAAAAATCTAAGGGGCGAAAATAACATCGGGCGCCTTCGCCGCTCGTTAAACCCCGGACTCGTTTCTCCGGGACGATTTCTCGGGATGCGAATCTCTCCCTCGCGATATCGCGCGGCATGTTTCGCGTCTTGGGTCTTTCCGATTCTTTTTCCCGCCATATAACCAAGTTGTCGGCTGTAAGACGAAGAGAAAAAGAGAAGGCTAACAATTGTCGATCGCGATCTTTCTACGAAGAGTGTTAGTCGGGCTCGCGAGCGTGACGACTGACGAACGCTCGTATGCACGGTGATTATGTTCGTTAATGACTGAGAAAGGTGTCGAAGTTGTTTCGTGAAGGAAAAAAAAAAATATGTCGATCGTGATGTGTTTCTGCGCAATTTTTGTAAATGTAAATTCTACACCGGATTAATTATTCATAGGCTATCCACGTCGTTGAACGATACCATAATTTGCATTCGGTCCAAGATAGCACAAAATTTCCTTAATGATTAATACGATTAAATTCGTTATTTCGTCACCGGTAAATATTATAGCGGGTCTTAAACCGAATAAAATTAAGCTGAATTTTTAATGAGATTAATTAAGTGTGTAATAAAATCATCCGTTGCAGTCGATGTCTCGATTCGCGTTTCTGATTTCTAATTTGATCGAGGGTTTATCATGAAAAATAAGTAACGCACACAAACTCATGTACGCGCATTTAGATCATGAAAAAATATCAAGTCACGTATGTGAGTTTGAAAAAAATATTCTTTTTAGAATAAAGCGCTTAGAATAGTGATTAGAATAATAAACGAAAAAAACGTTAAATATAATCAATACACTTCATCTTTTTTAGACCTTTCTTTTTCATGTCATTTTCTTTTGTGGTTTATCGTACGTGGGATAAAAGTTATTATTAGAAAATATTTGCAGAACTGATGAATAACGTTATGCTGATAGCTTTACGTCTACGTGTCATGTTAATGTGTACTGTGATGCAGAAAAGAAATTCGCGACGAACTCGTCGGCCCTGAGCCGAGCCAGTCCGTCGTCTTACGCATTGGCTATGTGTAGTTTTAAATAGTCCGCCGAGGGGTGGGCGCCCGGCCGGAGCACGGGGTGCTCTCTCACGCTCTCACTCTCTCGGCGAATGGGGTTGATGTGGGTGAGGTGGATGAGGTAGTCGAGGACGCGGCGAAGGGGGTTAGAGACAGCAGAGAGAGAGAGAGAGAGAGAAGAGGCGCGCGCGGGAGAAAGAGAGAAAGAGAAAGAGAGGACAGGATCGTGCAAGGAGGCCGACGAGGAGAGAAACGAAGAGAAAAAGCGGGGGGGAGGAGGGCGGGGGAAGAGACGGGGGATAAAGAGCGGAGAGTAGACGACGAGGGCCGTCGGAGATAAGACGCAAACGAACCCCCTTTCGCGTGTCTCGATCGATAGCTCTACGCGGAAAATTCGAAAGTAAGATGCAATTAAACAGCGAGCGAGGGTAAGCAAGAAAAGGGGTGAGTTTTCCAGCCCTGTAGGCCCTCGCCCCTGCCCCCTTCGCGTCTTACCACTCTCCCTCTTCCCCCCCAGTCTCCCCTGGTACTGCCACCCGAGCAGCCCTTCGACGCCGCGCTACCCACCCGCCCTCGACCCTCCTCGATCCACCACCTTTCCACCGTGTAACCTTCCTCCGTCCTCCCCGTCTTTCTTCCGCCGCGCTTTTCCTTCCACCCCCCACCGATGGACTTTCGTCTTCTCGTTTTCTCGCGCGCCCGCTTTTCTCCCTCATCGCTGAACCTCTCTTACCTCCTCACCATTCCGAAGACCGTACACGCTCCGGCCGGCGTCGTCGGCCCGAAGGGAAGCAACCCTTTTTCTCAACCCCCTCTAGTATTTATATTGAGCGTCTTAAAGCATCCCCCTAGCGTTCCTTGCGCGCTACCTTTCTCTCTATCTCTCTCTCTCTTTCTCTTCCTCTCTCCTCTTTTTTCATCTCTTCGTCGCCCGTTACAAACTGCGAACCGCGTCCACCTTCTCCTCTTTCTTCGTCTCTTCTTCTTCGTTTACTTCTCATCCATGTCTTCTTTGCTTTGTCCCGTACCCATACCATCGTGACGTCAGCACTTTGACGTTTAAATACTCTTTTCTTGGGTGATGGGTATGAGGGAATTGGTAGTCTTCGCGAAGAGAACTCGGGCGATCTCCGTCTCTTTCTCTCTATCTCTCTGTCAGCTCTTTTCTTCTTCTTAGATTTCCTCTGTATTCCCGCTCGACTTGCGTCCTGCCTCTCTTTATCTTTTTCCTACGTTCTCCTCTTCCACGTTATCCCTCCCCCCCCTCCTCTATTTCTCTCATTTCCTCTTTCGTTCTATGAAAACGTCTTCCAACCGTGCTGACGTTATCTCTATTCTCTACGCAATAAGAATTAGTAAATATTCTTGCGGTCATGTGACTATAATGCAGACAGTATATGCGATCCCTTTCATGGTTGGAAATTCACGACTTTTCATGGCATATCATTAAGGACATGCAGCTTCATTTTGGTACCCGCATATTACTTTCCCGCACTGGCTTTTCCTCTTGTACATGTTGAGAGAGAGAAAGAGAGACGCGGAAGGAAAATAACGGAAGATACTTGGGATCCTTTCGAAGTTAAGCATACCTGCATAAATAGGTGCCTGAGAATCTATAGATACTGTCTTGAAACGCTTTATTTTTGCGCAACTTGAGTACGAGATTTTTTTATTTTGTCTTCGAAATCATTGAAAGAAGATTATAATCAAATAAATATTCTAAACTGCAATAATAATTATTTGTAATTTAATTCAAAGGCAACTGATTCTAATCGATTATCAAATCGAGCAAAAATTAAATAGTCGTTACTTTTCTTTCAATTAAAAAAAGTTTTTCGAATTAAATACTTGATAAATGGGTTTGCTAAATATCTTTCATTGATTGATTTTTAGTGATTATGCGCATACAATTAGTGATTACATTCATCCAATCCTATCTTATCTTGGTTCCACAATCCAGAAATTAAGGCGCGACGTTATTAGTTTCTGCATCTTAATATTCAAAGGAGGAAAGGGGAAAACCACGCAATAAAATTCAAAAAAATATATCTAATTTCAGATAATAACGATGAGATTGCAAACGTGAGATTTTATTTCGGTGGCTGCTTCTTTCCGGCGTATTTACGGAAATCCCGCTAGCTCTATTCCCGTTTCATCGTTGTAACGAAGAGCTTTTCCCCGAAGTTAAAAAGCAACGTGCACAGTCTGGAACATATTCACCATGAGTTTTTATTACCGCCCAGTATAACAGCGACTGTAAGATGCAGACAACACGCTTTGATTCTGTATTTTTTGACCGACAACAGAAACAGAGCTTTTGCTGTACAAATAGAGAATCTAGTCTTGGAATTTAAAAAGGAGATAAATGTAATAAAAAATGTGGCACACAAGTTCTAGTTATATTAATTTAATTGGTTTACATTCAACAGATAGACTGATGTATGCCAATAAATTTGTTTATTATATTTTTCTAAAATTAATTCTACGCTACAGTCCCTGAACTATTATTATGTAATTTCTATCCGTTCTTTGTGTTAATACTTTCCGATTCGAATATGTATCAGTTATGCGAGTTCATTTCAAGATTTGATTTCGGGAGTTTTTGTGGAACTTTATAGAGACTTCTCAGAAAGGTCCGGATATATAGCCTATTAAACACTGCTTATTGTTTCCGTAATATTTCTCTCTGCGCTCTATCGGTTGATGCAAAAATGCAACGTCCGTAGTTCACGAAGCGCGATGGAGTTACGACGCGCGTAGCGTAAGGAGTCCGAAGAATCGTAATTTATGAAAGTAATTAAAAAGCGACGGCGCGGAGAGCTTTTGAAACAGGAATACTCTTCGAGCGAGTGCATAATATGGGACAGCACGTGGCGCAATACGCTCCTTATGCAGACGGAACTTCCGCGACCTTCCTTCTGGAAAAGCGCATATCGTTAAAGACACACGGTTTCATTTAGCCACGCGGTTCTTCCGCGTCTTAATTTCTCCGTCGTGGTACGCTGGCTGGTAACAAGTCGCGAAGTTAAAAAGTCAGTAACGGCGGTGTCTAAAAATAGCCATATTACGCGCGCACTTTTTATTTTCCCCCCTTTTTTTTTTGTTATACTCAGCGCGCGGCCAAACTTGTCCGTTTCTCCTCCCGTCTAATAACAGTCGTAATGATTATGAAACAGATGCTATCCAAAAAAAATATCTATATAAAAAAGTATAATATTATCAGGTTTATAACTGAGATACACAATGAATTTTGAGTTTATGAGAAGTGTGGAATAAACTAAAAAATTCGATCATGCATCTCTTTCTCAACGACCAAAATCTCAACTCTTCATATTTTTGAGTCCAACGAAACAAGAAAATACTTTTAAAGGGTTGCCCTATTAGAAATTGTCAAAACGTAAAGATCGATTTTTCAGTTTACTTTAAAAGTCTGCCTTGTAAAACAATATAAGAATAAATTAAAATCAGATTTCATAGCGACAGATTTGTTCCATCAGTGCAGGGAAATTTTATTGTATCTCCCGCTTTTATTGCGATGCGCGATATGCCGTCGTTACACGCGAAATGTTCGCGATCGTTAAAACCGGTCCATTGGGCAACACGACTGGCGCAATGAAGTCGTAATTATGAGGCGAGTGCAGAGTAAATATTCGTGAGACCCGGTCACTTCTTTAATAGACAATAGCGCAGCTATTTTACAAGGACCAAGTCTTCCACGGCGAAGTGCATATCATTAAAGACACACGACTTCATTGCGCCGGCTTGCTTCGTTCGAGACTTAATTTCTTCGCCGGGTAAGAACCGACCGGATAATAGCAGACCCTTCGTAAAGTTCACAAACGTGAGTATACATCGTGACGGCGACATTCGCGCACAAAGATACTGAATGATGTTCTTTTACGCTTTTTATCACGGCTTGGAGAACTGCCAAAGTTAGTAGACATCGCACAGTTGTAATTATAAAATATGCACGAGATGAATGCTCGCCGGGCCGCGGAAACCGTAGTAAAGCAATATGTCTTGTTACAACCTTTTTGCAAGCAAACGCTCGAGACTCTTTCTCAAGTTATTGTATTTTTCTTACGGGTGGTGCGTTTGTCATTTCGCTAATCATATTTGATAAGTTTCGTTTTTTCTAACGACGAGAGATGTTGAAACATATTAAAAGCGTAAAACAATTACGTAGCGCCGTACTAATGAAACTGCGAAAAATTCAAAAAGCGAATAAAAGAAATGAAAGAAGATCGCATGCAGGAGGAATATAAATTAATATAAAAATTAAAAGCGAAGGGAGAATGCACAAGCGCACTAGGCGATAATATAAACATATCTGAATAAAAAATTACAAAGGAGGTTTTAAAAAAAAAAAAAAAATAATGTGACAGAAACATTGTTCAACTGACAACGAGATGGAACGATCCGATAATATCCTTTAATCGGACATTTGCAAGCGCGTCTACCCCAATAATTCCTAAAAACCGTGATTATATTCTTATGTTTCATTTTCTCCTGAAATTTCGATTCCATCGGCGGAGAGAGCAGACTGGATAATGAGAAATTTCGCCCGGTTCGTAAGCGGAAGCACGCGAGTTCACGTAGAGTTCGTGCACGAAGATACTAATACTTTTTTCTATTTTTCACGACCGTCCTGGGTCGAACTTCAGCCCACGGACTCCGCAGTGCTCGCCGATATACCGCGGCTGGAATAGTAATTACAAAAGATATATGTGTGTGTGAGAGGTGCAAATACATATACACACATCGTATACATACATTCGCGCAGTCCGAACCGCGGCGAAGGTGCGCGTGATAGAGTCGGATAATCCAGGACAAGTATGATCGATGCAGGAAATAAGGAGCCATCGGGTTTTACGACATCCTGCGGCGGCGCGCAGTTTCCCGCACAGCGCGCGGTGAGAGGAGACGAGGGGGAGGGTAAATTCTTCGTAGCACGTTCCGCCACCAAAAGGATTCCTGGAACATTTTTTTCAGGCCGGATCACCTACCGCCTTTTCCCTCCCTCCTCCCCCCGTGCGTATGCCACGGCGCGAAATGACGGTGGAACGCTCTCCGCCGCGTCGCTTCTTCCTCTTCCTCGCCCGCGCGCGCGAGAGAGGAAGGTGCGCGGTATGCGTAAACGTGGTAGCGCAGCTCTACCCGGTACTCGTGATTTATTCATTCTACATACATAATCGTTCACCCATAAAGCGAACGGCAGATACCTTCTGCTCGGTTGCGTACGTACGAGCGACCGGCAGGTATCTCCAGCAAATCCGCGAGCTCCTCTCGTGATTTATATTTATAGCGCCGTACCCGCGGCTATTCTTTCGTTTTACTTTACGCATAATTAGCTCGGGCGTCCGCGATCGCCTCTCGTCGTCGACGATGTATCTGGACGAGGATGAGGAAGAATCACAATCGCGTTTCGTCGATCGCGCGAACGAGAGGCGCGATCGACCTTTCTCCTCGCGCGTAATGACGGATCGAAATTGCCGATATAATTTGGAAGAATGTCATTCGCGATATTGTGTAGGTAGGTACACTGAGAGAAAAAATTGTGGTAGTGGCAACTATAAGGGGACAACCATACAAATTTTGTTAATATAATTATAATATATAGTTAAGTGAACTATATTATAGTTATTGCAAAGATTTATGGTTAAGAAAACTAATAAAAAAATAGTTGTAATTACTTTATTATCAAGAGGCGCGGTCGCGACTCGCGCCAAGTCTAAGCTTTAGCGAGTCATCAGACCGACCCTCTTTTACCCGAGTCGACGAGTTCGAGAACATGTATAGTATACTACAACTATTTTTTATTAAAATTTAGAGAGGTTTGGACCGTTAATGTAAAAATATAAATTGAACTAAATTGCCTTCTACGGTCATAGCTGGATCTTATTGCTTAATATTTACTTGTGTGATTTTATATAAATTCTTCAAATTCCCCGAATGTGCGCCGAATTGGTTTTCCGGTCGTAACACAGCCGTAAGGTGAATAAGAATAAGTAATATCACATTAATTAAATTGATAAACCTTAAAATCAATTCAATAACGTATGATGCCGACTCGCATCTAGATGTTAAACCCAAACAATTCGGCGCACATTCGGGGAATTTGAAGAATTTATATAAAATCACACAAGTAAATATTAAGCAATAAGATCCAGCTATGACCGTAGAAGGCAATTTAGTTCAATTTATATTTTTTATTAGTTCTCTTAACCATTAACTTAGTTGCAATAACTATAACATAGTTCACTTAACTATATATTTTAATTATATTAACAAAATTCGTATGGTTGTCCCCTTATAGTTGTCACCACTACAATTTTTTCTCTCAGTGTAAGCAGAGTCGAGGAAAAACATACTTCGCATCGATCGTGTTTCCCAATGTTTCCCATTTGTCTCGAATGGGCACGAGGATGATTCTGTAGCGTCGAGATCGAAATTATCCCAGTTTCAAGTCAGTAGAGGAGACCACGAAAGGATCGTCTCTCTATCGTTTAATTATCGATTGTCGAAGGTTTGCGCGGCATTTTGCCGTGACCCAAGACTAGTGTACAACAATCTGCTTGACGCCGGGCCGGTCCCACATTCGCGGGGCACGATAGTTGGCTCGCTCGCTCGCTCGCTCGTTCGCTCGCTCGCGAATCGACACAAGAAGCGAAATAGATCGGCGGGAGACCGCTCCCACATCAATCATCTTTCGCAGTTTCGTGGTAGAAAGGATTGGTTGCGGAGCAAATCGTTCTATTGGGGGTCAGTCCCGGTTGCGCAACGAGTCAACGTCGGGCCGCGCGCGCTGAGACAGAGCGGGACCCGTGGTACCGAACAGGAGAGGAATACACCGCGCGCGCGTATAACTGGTCTTGTTGACTTAACGGATCAATTTGATGCAAATCACTCGTTTGCGATATACACTCT
>QKQZ01000490.1:0-14715 GCA_003595255.1 Solenopsis fugax | reverse complement strand
CCCCCCCCCTGTCGGCGCGGCACGGGGTACCCTCCGTAATGCCAGCCTCGCGCGCGCGTTCTCGTGCTCGTCGTCCTCCTCCGTCGTCTGGTAACGTCGTGTCCGTAACGGCGCAGCATTTGGAAATTAGCGAACGGGTCAATTACGGGCCAACGGGAACGGTCGGAGGAGGTGCAGACAGGAGAGGAAGACGGGGAGGGAGAGAGTAGCGATTGCGCGAACTGGAAGACTCGCGGGTCACGCGGGGTGACTGTGGGAATCCTCGTTGACGCGTCCCGATCGTTTACCGCGGTTACGTGCGCCCGCGAGATCCCACCGTCGCGTCTCGCCGCCTTTTCGTTTGACTCGTGTTGCGAAAAGGCACGCTTTTGCGTCAGCCCTCGTTCGGTCCCCGTCACTGATTTTATCGAACCGTTCACGAGGTACCTTGCCCCTTGCGACGACACGTGGCGCCCGTAACATTTATTATTCCGTTTTTTCTTTTGCCATGCCGTTTTTTTTACACGAATATACGCGATTACTCTGTCATTTTTATCAATATAGATTAACTTCAATTTCGATTTAACTCACTTTTTATCTTTTCCAGTTCTAAAAATTAAAAAAAAGAAAGAGTAAACTACACTGAGAGAAATCGTTTGGTAATATAGTGATCAAATGAATTTTATAGTTACTGGTACCAAAAACTTTGTTACATTTAACAAAAAAACCAAAAACTTTTTGTAATTTGTCGTATGAAAATAATTATTTGGTTAAGACTACAAATTGTTTGGTCAAAACGATTATATATTTAGTAATTATCACTATAAAATTCATTTGATCACTATTCAACCAAACTTTGGTTGATTTTACCAAACATTTCTCTCAATGTAGTTGCACACTGAGAGAAATCGTTTGGTAGAATAGTGATCAAATGAATTTTGTAGTTACTGGTATCAAAAGCTTAGTTACATTTAACAAAACTTTTTGTAATTTGTTGTATGAAAATAATTATTTGGTTAAAGCTACAAATTGTTTGGTTAAAACAACTATATATTTAATAACTATCAAATTCATTTGATCACTAATCAACCAAACTTTGGTTGATTTTACAAAACATTTCTCTCAGTATAAATGATGGTTAATTTTATTCCACATTGGTTCACTAAGATAAATATTAATCCAACGTTTAAATAGTGATCAAATAAATTTTGTAGTTACTGGTACCAAAAATTTAGTTACATTTAACGAAACATTTGGTTATAACTATAAAATATAAAATTCATTTGATTATTATTTAACTCTGCGCAAGTTAATCTGACAGATACATGCAAAAATATTGTTTTAATATTTTTAATTTATGCAGTTTTCTTGCAAAAAATTGTTATCGCTCTCTAACTTTTACATGATTGCACTTCTCCAAATACACCGCGACCTCCGCAGAGTTAACTCAACGTTTGGTCTATCTCACCAAATATTTCTCTCATTGTAGAAATGGATGATAATTAAACCAATAATAATCGGGAAACTTGAGAAAAGGATGCTCGCCAGATTAGCAATATTACTTATTTGCTATCTCGCGATTGAAGGGTCGATCGCAAGAACGAGACAAGTCCGCGCGTAAAGTATCGCGTTAATAACGGCTTGTTACGTTTTGCAATTCCGACGAAAGTCTGGCGTGTTAAAATTAAGAATCCATTTATATCTATTGCGTTTCATTTTTCAACGACATTCCTGATTACTGAGGCCGTGTCGTCGCGCGAGTGTGTAAGCGCGGCTTTTTTATGCTTTACATTCGTTACCAGTCTCGCTGCTACTCGCGCTTCGTTCCCGGTGCACCTCGAATTTTCTTTCCCTTGATATTGTGCACTAGAATAAGGAGCGATTTGTGAGTGGAATTTCAATTATCTGGCCCCAATTTAACTTTGCTGAAATTTAAAAATTATGTACGACCCTGGCGTCTCGCTCGCTACCGATTGCAGAGTACGTTGCTTCCATTAAAAGGTAATTAAATTACAGTCCGCTATCGATTGCGAGAAAGAGACCCGGAGAGCCCGGTGGGTCATGAGGTGACTATAGAAATATTCGCGGCGCGCCTCGACTGTTTATCGCTCGCCCGAGTTAACAATGCGAATGCCTTATACCTTATTTTAATCGACATTACGATCAAGTGCACCCAAGGCAACAACGTGTTTAGATATGTTACACGATACAGCATGATGTATATACGAGATGTAATATTAATCGTTAATGATACTACGCGGTATCGATTACGGAAACCCTGAATAACTCTGTGACGTTGTGAAGAGTTATCATAACGTAACGGCATTAGTTGAGAGTACCTTCACGAGAGTTAGACAGCCGGAAACTACATGATTTGCTCTACCGTATAGAATGATATCACACATCGGGACCAGAATCTCCGCGATTAAAGGCATGATCACGTTAGCCATCGCGAGAGCTCGGATACCATGCGAATTCGAACGGAATCGCCAGCGGAGTCCACCGAGCCGATCTTGAGTGGCCATGGCGCGGAACAGCGCTCGATGGAGCGGAACTACCAGTCACCTGCTCGCTTCCGGCACGCCGCTGCGGTCGTCCTCCCGCCGCGCAGCATCTCACCTGACCCCTCTGACTATCTTCTGAATATCTCCGCCGTTCTTATATCCATCTCTCTCCCACCTTCACTCTCATTTCTTAGTTTCTGTCCCGCTCCGGTCTGCTCGAGTGCACGTCCGCGCGCCGATACGCTGCTGATCGCGTACGTTTGCACACTGCTCTTTCATACGTACATATATATATATATATATATACACGGTACAGGGTGTTCCGAAAGTCCTGGCTTAACTTCGATAACAGATTCTTCGACATAATACTGAATTTTTTCTCTATAAAATCATTGAGGCGTCAATTGCTTTCGAATTAGAAAAGACAATCAGAAATGAAGGAGTCTTTACACAACTAGCGGGTTTGCAGTTAGATAACAATGCTGCTCATGTAAGTTCAAGCAAACTTCGCTCTCTCAAAATTTATTCGCCAAGTAAGATTAAGTTTGCTTAATGACAAATGTAAAAATATGTAACGCTTAATGACAAATCTTTCCTGGAGATTTTACTCTACAACTATCAAGATCAACACAGTAGCTGTATTTGTAATTTTTTATAAAAATTACTCAAATTAAAAAAAATGTAGTTTCTGAAATTTTTCGTGATTTTCGTTGCAATGTGTAAATGTGTATGTGCGATTAAATTGATCAATTTATTTTCCCCTCTTTTAACTCTCTTTTTTCAAAGGTAGATGTACAGTATTACTTGTATTAGTACTGGTAGAAACTGTACTAATAGAAATTAATTGTCGATAGTTCTAGTGTTAAAATGGAATTGAAATTAAGGTAGACGGTTCCAGAGCACCCTGTACCTGTACGGAGCACAGGTACCTGTATAGTATAATACATATACGTTCCGCATGTTCCTCTGATGGCCACACCATTCGCCTGGGAACGCCGAGCATGACTAAGCGTTACACGGTTGCTTCGGATACTCGGGACCGGATCGAGCGATCGTCGACGGCCGATGGTCGTCGTCCGGCTAATCGGGGCACATTCACACAGAGAGAACCGCAAGGCTACGACTGCTCGCAGACTCGAGACGACACGGAGATGTCACACAATGGGTAAAATTGAGATATTCCCAGAAAACATAAACTTTATTCAAAAACGTAAGAAAAATATTCAATTTTAAATACTTTTTGATTAGTCTACATATATTTTTGGGAAAACGATCAAATAAATATTATATAATAAAATTAGATAAAGTTTATCTAATTTAAAGAGTGTAGAAATAAATATTTTTTACTTAATCGTATTATCGCGGAAAACTCCTAAAACCATTAGTATAAGAACTTAAAACTTTATAGTCTAAAAATTATATTAAATTGAATTGAGTTGCACACTTAATCATCATTACAAGCACACGAAAGTAAACTTTGGCTGCGCTTAGCTTGGATTTGCGAGAACAGGAAGTGAATAGACTCAGAGAAGCAACCAAAGTTTGACTCGTATGTTTGTAAAGATGTAAAAAAAAATCTACCTAGAAAAAATATATATTTGGGATAAAAACGGAGTTAATGTGTAAAACTTTAAATGAATATCTCGATGTTCGCAATATCATTGCATCTTAGAAAAAATGTATAAGTCTGTACTGTATTCTTAGATCTCAAAAAATTACTCTATAACGGTTATAATTACACGTTAAAATCAATAGCGTAATTTTGCCTGAAATATTCGTTCATTTTACATATACAGGAGAACTTGGTCAACACTGGATTTAGAAATCTATTTCATTATAAAGCTATCAGAGTTATGATAAAATATCAATTCATTAAACATGTAAGATTATTTTTGTAAAATAATAAAGCGTTGCTTATATTTTTAGATATAAAAAAAACTTGGAAAAATATTTGAAAAAATGCTTTTTTCTTTTGTAACGCCCACTGTGCGTCGCTTCTTAAAGCGCGTTTCAGATGATGCCATTCTTCTTTTCAGAGAGCAATAGGAAGCTGTTGAGAATTAAGCAGCAGCTCGCTATAATCGATGACAGTAGCAAGAGCTATATTGTGATGCTTTCATACTCCATGGAATAAAACCTTTTTTCTAATTATTTGACTGTTATACGGTACTTATTGATTTCGATTAGGCTACGATCATAATTCAATCGTCGTACGCACCGCGAGTCCTTAAGTCACACAATTTGCACGCGGAACAATTAGAAGACCGGTAGATCCTGTGTTAATTCAGTTAAAAAGTAACGCACGAAAGTTGGCGGCGTTCGTAAGTTACGTCGGATGTTTGTCTGCCGAGCAGCGGCATCGTCGCCAGAATTATCGCGGCGGGGTAAGAATCCACTGCTGTTTGGGCCGGTCTTCAATTAGCGGATTTAAATCGAGGATTTGGAGGAGCGCGGGGAAGGGGTTAAGCTAAGAAATGATCTCGTTTAAAGTTTCGGTCTCGCCGGTACTAATCTGGCGCTGAGGCTTAACGACTAACCTCCGACCTCCTTCCACCTTTCAACCACCCACGTAAGTGCACACATATATATACACACGCGTTTATATACCACGCGCACACACCAGCTCGCGGTGGAAAATCAGGAGCGGAGCTTGGTGTGCACTTATGATCGGCCGGTCCTTCACGATCCGAACTCTCCCGTAGCTGCGTCCCCCCGTCCCTCGTCGTCGTCGTCGAGGACGATAAAGTCGATTCGTGCAAAGCGATCGCGCGTGCGCTCTTTCGTCGAAGGCGGATAATGACGTCGAACTTTCGAACCTACTGTTATTACCGTTACCGCGGAATGCCTCTCGCGCTCTTACGATTATTACCGAAGAAACGTTTCTCGGATCACCGGCGCGCGCGCTCGCGGGGAACTTTCATGCGAGCACCAAGTGCCGGACGCTCACGTGAGTTTAGGCGCGGAGTGTCGAGTATACGAAACGAGATGGATGTGTAAGAGGGGCTTGAGCTACACCTTGCAAATAAAAAATTCACTAATGAAATTTAATAAAATGTCATTTGTCATTTAATCACGCAATATTCGAAAGATTTTATTGAAAGTATTTCATTGATAGTATTCCCATTCATTTGACTGAAAGTTGTTTCATTGAAACAATATATGCTTATGCAAAACATTATTTGTTTGAATAAAAATGTTGCTTTATTCAAACAACATCTACACTGAGAGAAATGTTTTGTAGAATCAACCAAAGTTTGATTGATTAGTGATCAAATGAATTTTATAGTGATAGTTACTAAACATATAGTTGTTTTGACCAAACAATTTGTAGTCTTAACCAAATGAAATGAATTATTTTCATACAACAAATTACAAAAAAGTTTTTGGTTTTTTAAATGTAACAAAGTTTTTGGTACCAGTAACTATAAAATTCATTTGATCACTATACTACCAAACTATTTCTCTCAGTGTATTATTTGACGAAAATAACACTATTATTAGTCATACTTATTGAATCAAACATTGGTTTGTTTGGATACAACAAAATTTACTAAGTTCAAAGAAATCGTTTTCTTTATGTAATATTTCTTATATTTCTGGAATAAAAGTTTCATGTTGCAAACGAAATCCTTTGATCCATCGAATGAAACATTCTTTTCTTTACATGTACATATGTAATTATGTATAATTAAAATTTTTGCGAATATTTCCGAATATAATAAACGTTGCTCATCCAATTATTAACAAACACGTTACGACCTAGTGAGAAATATCGTATGATTATAAAGGAAAGTGTGGTAGCGCATTATTTATTGCGAAAATAAATCTACGCTTCTGTCTTATGTTAATCGCGTCGCCGTTCATCAGCGTAGGAACGCAAAATTCTTACTTGCTCACGGCTCGATTCGTATTTCTGATTCATGCGCGCCCGCGAGCTCCTCCTCGTTTTACGGAGAAATAACGAGGCGCGAGAACATCGCTATCGTTAGCTTCGGCGCTCATTCTTTTCCAGCAGCCGCGCTCAGACCATGACTGCAACATTATTCCGTCGCGGCGTTACGATATTTTTATAGGCGGCTGTCCCGGCGTTCATTCAGAAAATCGCGTTTCCAGGAATAATACGCCGCGACGGAAATTTTGCCGATATCCGCGGGATGCGCGGGACATGCGACGAGAATCCGCATCGTGCTGCTGCTCTCTAATCGTGTAAAGGCAATTAGCGGCATCGCGGCGCGTAAGCATGAGCCTACCGGAGTGTCTCCTCGCGATTCGTCAACGGAAATCAGATACATAAATAAAGCCCGTCACTCGTTCGTTCGCCCGCGTCGTTTCCCCACGAGAAGACAACGATGCAACTTGCTTTTCCTGGAATAACCGCGCCGATTTTTCTCGTTTCTGAAACATGGCATCTACAAATGGAGCGCGAAATTGCAAATGACATAACCGTTTGTCGAATGAGATAAACGCGCGCATAATTATTTCACATATCCGGTACGCGCGACTGCAAGTGCATCGCGATGCAACGCGGTCGCGGATAAATACTTTATCGCAGTCGCAACGACTGCCAGACACACGTCAATCTCGGGAGGTACTCGAGATACAGTTGTCTCATCACTGAATGCGATTTTAATAATTCTTCGGCAAATCTAAAATTTTCCTCGGCGAAAATTTTCATAAAATGCTTTTTAGCTTCCACTAAGTGTAATTATAACATGAATCTATTGAATATTTAATAAAATTGCAATCTTTGCAAAACGAGTGTATTGGATTATTTTTACGCGCGTTATTTATTTACGCGCTCCGTTAACTGCTTAACATCACCGTAAATAACACAGCCAAACAAAAAGAAAAAAGTGTCATGTCCGAGAGATTAGACTCATATATCCCTATGTATTTTGAGGCTCTGAAACCGAATATGACCTCAGAATTGCGCCATCAGTTCAGGATTTTTTTTTACCCTCAAAAAATTGCCAAACATTCCTTAAAATTACACTATTTTGAGGGTGAAAAAAAATTCTGATCTGATGGCGCAATTCTGAGGTCATATTCGGTTTCAGAGCCTCAAAATACATAGGGATACATGGGTCTAATCTCTCAGACATGACACTTATTTTTGTGTAGCTGTGTAATCAAAATCAAAAGAGACAAAAAAGAATTGCGATTATCACACTGAAAAAAAGTCTGATTATAACTACCAAATGTATAGTTAAATAATATCAATTAAATATTTTGTCAATATAACCAAAAATAATTTTATTTTACTAAATGTTTAGTAAGTATTATCAAATCTGATACACAGAAAAAAAAATGACTATCAAATCAACAATTCATTGTTTCATATATAAGCAAGAATATAAAATCTTTTTGGGAGTATTTATAATCTCAAAGAGACATAATTTGCTAACATAAAGAAATTTTGTTTCTTTATGTAAGCAAATTATGTCTGATGAAGATTATTAAAAAGTTTTTCAACTTTCAAAATTTTTTAACTTTCAAAAAGTTTTTATATTCTTGCATATGTATGAAACAATCAATTGTTGATTTGATAGTCATTTTTTTCTGTGTATAAGTTACTAAATATTTAGAAAAGTAAAATTATTTTTGGTTACATTGACCAAATATATTAATTGATACTATTTCACTATACATTTGGTAGTTATAACCAGTCTTTTTTTTCAGTGCAGAATCGACGATATTTAACGTTGCAAACGGTATTTAATAAAATAAACCGCCGAGGTCTTTGTTATAAGTAATATTGATCAAGGCCCCATATATCCGAGCTACGAGAAATAGAAGACTTGACAATGAGTAAGCGACGTGATTGGCTTCACGAGGTTTTCGTACGGGGAAACGTGGGGAAACGTATAGTGCATAGTGCGTATGGTAACGACTGAGAAGCGGCCGGCGAGCGTGAGTATTGGGACCTCGCTCCGTATTTCTGCGTGATGCCTCCCTTGCCGGAGAGAGTCTAAGGGGCCCATTACGCGGCCATAAAACTCGTAGGCTAGGCCTCATGCACTGTTATACGCATCCCGTGCAAAACCGGTAAAAAGAAGGAAGAAGGGAAAAAGAGACAGAAACATCACATTGTTCTACTCACGACACTCATGCAGGCAGCACAAGGAGAATCTAAGGGGAATGCTGAGGGGAAAAAAAGAATTGAAAAGAGAAAAAAAAAATAACCTGCTTCGGTCTGTAACAGCGGGATGCTCTCCACGGTAAACGACGATGCTTCAAATTGGGCGAAATAGCGGAGTTATATATAGTGCGAGTGTGGAAGCGATAGTTCGTCGATCCTTTTCTCCGAAAGGTCGCGGATAATTATGCCAGTTATACTACGCGCGGACACCAGAATGATAAGAATTTTCCTGTTGCTTCTTTAAAAAAAAAAAAATCATAAACAATTACAGTGCTCCACAATTATTACGCTACGAACGCAGAGTGAAAAAGTGAGGAGTAGTTATAATGATCATAACAGTATAAGAAAGTTACATACGCTCGATGCGAGAAGCGACGGTTTTTCGACGTAGAAAACAGAGTCCAATGTAGCAGCTTCGACCACAAACTGCACATGAAGCGGAGTTTGTGCACATTCTATCAATCGGCCGCTACGCAAAAAGTCCATGTACGTCTAAAGAGCGTGGCGAATTTATTGCGCACAATGTGGCGCTTTATTGCCGCGGTAAGAAACGCGTGACCTTTGCCGGCCGGCAAGAAATATATATCTTTTCCTAGAGATCGTACAGAAAGTGTATGTGTGTATATGTGTGTCCGTATATGTGTAGTGGGACAATAAAATTTTATAAGATTCGTATGAGTGACAAATAACAGCGAGCGACGCGGGAAAACATTAGTCGTGTTATCGAGGATTTCCGCGTTTCCGTTCTCTTCGACGATAAAATCGATTCTAGATTATTTCGGCCTCTACTCGACGTGCCACGAATTCAGCATCCAAGTGCTCAAGTTGGCGACTTGATGATAGTTCAAAATGAATTAATTCTTTTGGAAACGAAAAGTACAATTCGAAAATAAAAAATAAAGGTACAGCAAGAAATGAAAATATAAATAAATAGTAAGAATTAAAAAAATAAAATAAAATTCTATGATCCATGCGAAGTGTTTGAGAAAATTGTGTACCGTAGATTTGCGAGAAAATCAGTCCGATATTGTGCAA
This sequence comes from Solenopsis fugax, assembly GCA_003595255.1. NCBI lineage: Eukaryota > Metazoa > Arthropoda > Insecta > Hymenoptera > Formicidae > Solenopsis > Solenopsis fugax. The sequence continues at coordinate 5,058 of QKQZ01000490.1, read as the reverse complement.
ATTATCGAGAGGAGCTCGTGTATGCTTTTTCCGGGAATCTATTGGATAGAAAGAAACGTTCTACACACGAGTGCAGACTCCAGTGAATTTATTGCGGCTGCCGGTGAGCATTGCGCATAGAGAAGTCATAAAGCATTATAAATGCCGCCGAAAGCGGCGAATATAAAAAAAGGACGAAGAAAAATTGTGTAACGTTCGAATGAAAGTAGGAATATCAAGCGCGAGGAATGGAGCGCGCCACGATGATGATAATCGATGAGGAAAAGTCGATTCTACGGGATGATACCGGAGGCAAGAGAGCAAGTAGGGGGTAAATCGTGGTGGCAGGTATCGCGTTACTAATTCAACAATCCCTGAAACGTATCCATTCATTGTGTCGGCCACTGGGTACGTGGAGGGACACGGGAATCAGCTGAGGCCCGCCCTTCTTCGTTTTCTATTATGCCCCAATAGCGGTAGCTGCAGTAAAAGATTTCATGCTGGTAAAGAATCGTCGGAAGATGATAAAAGTAAAGAGAAGCGAGCGTGTGTACAAAGATCACTATAATTAATTTATGCAAATTCTAATTGTAAGAATCATTTTTATTTCTCAACATAAATAATTTATATATCTTTTGGGTTTTTAAACATCAAAAAGTACAATTGTTATAAAAAAGCACTTCAATATTTGTAAGAAAAAAAAGAAAGAGAGAAATTCCAAAATTTCAACTTTTACGTTTGATGAACTTTGAATGAAGAAATCTCCACATCACAGAGAGAATTGGTAGCACTAGTATAGATCCGGAGGAATAGAAAGAGTCGATGAATTCGTAGAAGGAGATGCAGATGGGCGGGACGAGAGAAGAACGAGGATGCGCTAGTAGAAGACGGACACGCTGCTGAAGATAGAATAGAGAGCCGGTGGGAACGGAGAAGACCGAGAAGAGAGTCGTCGGGGGATAACAATGCGAGCGATAGAGAGTCGAACCGGAAGCGGAGTCAATGACTCGAGGCTTGAGTTAGTTCATTCGAAGTGACAAGAAAGTCGGCGGTTCGCGTTTGTATACGTCCTCGCGCGAATCAACACGGTCGCGCATGATCGTTATTGAACGAGCCGTGAAAATCATGCGGGATTTCGTATGCAGAGGAAAGAAGTATATCGATATAAATCTCACAATACCCAGTACATCATAGAGTTAATCGAACACAACATTAACGACTTTTTTAGAATATAGGCGAATTTAAAATTAAACGCAAAAAACTGACAATTTAAAAAAAAAATTATGGCTTATTTATGATGACAGCCGTTCGAAGCGATAGTTGTTAAGGTTTCTTGCGCCGAATAATTTTATTTCAATATTTATTTTTTGTATTCCGATATTCTTGTCAATATTTATATATGCGTCGGTTGAGAAAGATCAAGTTAGATCGAAACATGTTCCGAAATTAATATTTGTTAATAGAGACTTATAATTAAACTCGCGATCTTTTAAAAGTGTAGTATTGCTCGTTATTTCGGCCTATTATTTTTATATTAATTTGTTTTTGACATAAACGAGCTTGTTTCAGTTTGTTAAAAAAAATATATCCCATATAGCACAGCATAGAAAAAGCATCGCAAAATATTGCTGTAATGTTTCAGCAACATTGCAGCAACGATAAAATGTCCGCTTCAGAAATATTGATACATAAATGCTACAGCAACATATATAATATTGTACCGTTGCAACATTATATATCAATATTGCTGAAACATTATAGCAAAATATTGTAATGTTTGTGCTATTTTGTGCTGTACGAGATACATCATTTGAAATATATATATGTATATTACAAAAACTAAAATTATATTGAGCGTTTTATAATCTATATCTTATTTTCCTAGATGATTCACTTTCTATGATTCACTTTCTATGACACGCTAGATGAACTTCTAGATTTAAATAAAAAAGCACAAAAAGATTTGCGAAAAAATAAATATGCCCATCCCCTAGTACTCATAATTATAGAAAACAACTTGGATATCTAAAATGCATTCAATAATTGAAAATATTCATCAATGAAAATAACTCGTCTTAATTAAAATTCATAACAAAATATCAAGTAGTTTGCGATATATATGGATATAGCGAAAGATGTAGTGTACTTGGAACGATCGCAACGATAACCACGAATGATTCTTCCGCTCGTAATAAATAGCGTTAAGCGACGATTCTCTTCGCGTCGTACGAACGAAGACGTCGAAGACGACAGCCTCCTGTGTCGCTTTTTTCGTATCCACGCTTCTTAAGAGCCGATATACCCTGGCGATCAGGCCAGAAGCTAGCCGGTGTCCGGAGTCCCGCGCTTCCCACACTCGGCTCGCACGACCTCACATTAACTTCATTCGTAGCCCGGACCACGCCGAGATGCGCGACTGATGCGTGTCCAGGAGATAGAAGCCGGAGGCAGGTGGGGGGAGGAGAGGGAGGCAGAGGATGAGGGAGTAAACCATGCCCGAGTGTATTACGAGAATCGATCGGCTTCCCTCCGGCGGCCATCCCCCTTTTTCTTCTTCTTGCTCTTCGGCTTCTTCGGGCGTTCCTCTTTTTAACTCACGTCTCTCCCGCTGAATGAATGCGGCTCGGCGTGTGAGCTTCCTCGGCACGCCGCTTCCGCGCTACTCCCTCCGTCCAGTTGATCCGGTATACGAATCTCTAACGCGATTGCGAAGTTTATCTTCGGGCCTGATAGACGAGCGATCGCCCAGAGTGCGGAGTTTGCGATAGTTTCGCAGGTCTGGAAAGACTAATGTGATTTTGCAAAGGAAAAAATGTATCCTCTGACGTCACATTTTTTTTTGTATGATAAATCTATATTCTAGAATCTCTAGTTTTAATATACTGATAAGTGCTTTGATTTTGAATTTTCGATCGAGCTTGATCGAACTTATCTTGTTTGAAATTCGTTCAAATTTTTGTAAATCCAAGCTGCGAACATTTATAAAGTTTAATGTCTCAGATTTGAACCGCAAATCAGGACGAGACACCTCGAATTTTCTGATCCTTTAACTTTATTACGCGGAAAGCTTTGGTTTCCCCGTCTCTTTGATCTTCAGACGAGTCTCTTAGCCAAGCCGAACGCGAGCGCGTCGAAGCCGAATATTTTACATCGATGGTCCACGACGATGAGCAAATAGGTCCTCCGCCTTTAAAATATATTACGTGACAACTGCGATGTAACGCGGTCTGAGAATCTTTGCTGTTTTAGATATTGCGAAACGATAACGATAACTGTAAATCCGATCGTTGGATAAGTGATGAAGCCATCGAATCCTGTTTTTTTTTTTTTCCTTCACGAAGAGACGTGGCGTGACACGGCGATCTCTCGAAAGAGTATCCGCGTGGAAATATGACATGATCACAGATGCGAAATTACCCGCTTTCGTCGCGCGCCTCTTTTTTGCCCGACCTGCGATTTTACAGTCCGCATGCGTGTCCACGTTTCTCTGTAGCACGCCTCCGCGATAAACGTGACGGATATATACCCACCGCGACGACGACGGCGACGACGTCGTCTCATTCCCGGCTGTTAGCCCGCGAGAATGTGAGGTAAAAAGCGTACCGATATAGACATACGAAAGAGCTGGGCGAGGCTACTTTTTCCTGCTTCTCTCCCGTTGGTACCGCCCACGAACACGTTGGACACGCCGCTGTCCACCTACGGCGACTTATTCGAGGCTCGAACCCTTTCCCTCGCAGCGAACTAATTAGAGAGGCAAATGGAGGAGGGCAGCGTGTTGTGGTTTTATGAAAGCCGTCCTTTCCCGAAGGATAAATCGAATTAAACTAGGTGCACGCAACAGAATAATGAGATTTAAGTGTAACACAGTCGAGTGCATGTAAAAGTCCGAGAGGGAAATGGTTAGGAACGCAAGAGCGAGATTATAGTAAATCGTGTAATCTCTTTAGGATTAGCATTTGTCGCACGCCATGCGAGAGAAGCAAAAGATGTCTCATATCTTAATTAAGACAATTGCGACGCCTGTCACTTTTCGACGAGGCGGATTGATTTTTGTGTAACCGCCTCCTCCTCTACGGTCGACCGGTCAGTTTCTCTTCGTCGATCGTTCGCCGCTGATGGTACGCGGTACGAGAAGGCACAGAATAAATCACCGTCACCGAAAACGCTTTTGCGCAAGGAACACGGCTCTCGGTGGAAAATAATTACGAAGGTGTCACGAACGGCGTTCGTCCGAATGAGATCGACAGATCGGAAGATCGAGGCGTGAAATTAGCAATCGCCCAACCAAGCGTGGTGAGACGCGCGAGAATCGACCTGCGGGCGCGACTGCGTCCTACGAGTTTATCAAGAGACACAAATTTAATATTTACACAGGATATGAAGAGTAAAAGACCGCCGTTGCTAAGTTCGGGCGGTGAAAAGGAAATGGGGATTGTAGGGGATCCCACGCCGATGTCGAATCGCGGTTTCTGCGAGAGGAAGCCACGTTTCTATCACATTCCCTCGCTAGAGAACAGTTAATCAATTCCTGCCCATTCCTCATATGTATTAACTATTTAGATATGAAAGGATTTGGTAAGAGTATTTAGTTCAATTGTTTTGACACAAAGAAACGTATTGTGTTAATAACGATTCGAATATAGTTTATTTTCAAGCTGGACAATGCATTATCGATTATTGAATTTTGCTCCAAAATTTCATTATGAAGAATCCAAAACGCTTTTACGATTCCAGTTGTTAGATTCCCACACTGAGAGAAATGTTTGGTAAAATCAACCAAAGTTTGGTTGAATNTGATCAAATGAATTTTATAGTGATAGTTACTAAATATATAGTTGTTTTGACCAAACAATTTGTAGTCTTAACCAAATAATTATTTTCATACAACAAATTACAAAAAATTTTTAGTTTTTTTGTTAAATGTAACAAAGTTTTTGGTACCAGTAACTATAAAATTCATTTGATCATTATACTACCAAACTATTTCTCTCACAAGTAAACCTACCCAAGTGTCATGTATTCAATGAGACGCCATTTTGAATCCGCCATTTTGATAATGATATTTTCGACATCAAA
>QKQZ01000486.1:0-40775 GCA_003595255.1 Solenopsis fugax | reverse complement strand
GCTTGCGCGGACGCCCGCCTCATCTACGTGATTTTTCGCACCGCGCCGCGCTACTCTAAAATTCACGGAGGACGAAAAAGAAGGAACGTCGGTACGCCGAGCGCTTCCGACAATTCATTATTTTTGCACGAAAAGGTTTCGTTAAATCCACGGAATTTACCTAATAAAACCGACGGCAGCTGAAGAGAAAAAAAAAAGGAAGAGAGAGAGAGAGAAAAAGAAGTGAGGTATATTGGAGCACCGGAGACTATTTATTATTTTTGCACGCTGAAATTTCTCCGTCTGGAAATAAGTTTCCCTTCTCGAAGAAATCAAATCAGTAGCTTCATTTAAAGTAGAATTTAATAGAAAAATGGCGCACCCCTTTTCTATTAACCTAATAAAATTTACGGAAGACCAGAAAAGAAGATGTCGGCGCGTTGAGCGCCGCCGACAGTTCACTATTCCTGCACGCAAGGATTTCGTTAATAACGTACTACGTCTTCGTGGTGGAGAAATTTTAAGGGAATACATCACTTTGAAATAGCGAGAATGAAGGTAATTTTTTACATAGCACACGGGGTATAGTGTAGATAAGTAATAAGTTGAAAATTTTCCTATTTGAATAAGCGCGCTTGATACGGTTTATGAACATCTTGAAATATGGAAATTGATGGAAACTAAAACATATAAAAGGGAATACAATGCGTGTTTCATGAACACGTCAATTGTACATCATTACAAGGAAGAACACAATTATTAAAATAGATAATGTTGCATTGCTCTAAAGACGAACATAAATTATGTAATACTACACTGAGAAAAAAAAGTTGTTGACTTGACTAAAATTGTCAACTTGATTAAATTTCTTCAATTTAAGTATTTATGTATTTAAATTAAATATATATAATAAATGTTAAAGTTCAAGTATTTTCTGTATTTGAACTAATACATAAATACTTGAACTAAAAAATGTAATCAAGTTGACAAATTTAACCAATTTAACAATTTATTTCTATGGTATAAATACATGGAAAGTAAACAGTTGTCCTTCATTATTGAAAATTTATTTCCTGTATCAAATAAAATTTAATACAATGACAGAATTACTTATTACTTTTTCCTTTTATTTTTAAGCAATAATTATGTCATAGTGATCTTACTATTTTATTCCTATACTCGGATCGTTTGGGTCGATACGACAAGAAAATTCTGCAAACGTAAAAAATTTTCACAAAAAAAATCTTACATTAACAGATAAAAACGTAAAAATGTCAGAGAAAAAAGTTTTGAAATAAAAATAATACGAGACTAAAATAGTGGCTCAAATAGACTTGAATAGCAGGATTAAATAAATGTCAAAGATACTTTTCATATTTTAATTATCCAAAGTGACATACTGTTTCAATGCTGCGTAATGTTCTAACAACATTAAAATTTGCTATTTCGAATTTGTTAATATATCCATATGTCCGTAGAGCAAACACATTAAAATTTTATTGGTATCATAACACCGCGGTGTGTAATACGTTGATATTCGTTCTTTCGCGCAATTCGAATGAGTAAATAGAGAGAGTTCTCGATTCTCTGCAAAAAGTCAAATAAGTGTACATTTTTATAAATATTAACTTTGTAGAACTGTCTTTTATCTATCTAATATTTACAAAGCGACATAAATGATTAAAAAAGTAACATTGTATAAATCTTTGTATAGAGTATATTGTGCGCAAGAAAGAAACTTGAAAATTAACATGAAAACCTTGAGACGAAGAGTTTATAAATAGTTTTAGAGACAACATATAGAAGACGTGTATTTTATTTGTTTTTAATCTTTTTTTGAAAAGTAGTTTCTATTTAAAAATTTTATTTGCTTTTTTTCCAACAAAATATTCGAGACAGCGTACAGCAATACTTATATAAAGTTGAACAAAAATTTTTTCCATATGTAGTTTAAAAACTTAATTCACATTCATTACCGTACAAGGATTTCCACAATTTTAACGTCTTAAAATAAAGACGAATTACATTCTCGTCAATTTTTCGAAGTTTGATGATTTGGCGCGTTTTACATCGCGATGCAAAAACGTATTCCAACTGAAACATTGATTTTCGTTTACACAACGCGAATCAACACGTCGAAATTATAAAGAAAAATATCTGGATGTCTGTTTTCCATTAAATTAGCAAAACAACTTAACATAGCTCGAATTTACGTCCCACAGAAAATATGACTATTTAATTCTTAGCCTCAACTAATATTATACGCGCAATTTTTATAGAAATAAAACTCGAAATCAGGCGGCACATTTTACACGGAATACGGTATGAATACGAATCTCTGTGTATCGTACCAGTAAAGTAATATCGGATGTGCATCACGTACAAAGTTTTCAACCTAGTTGCGAAAACGTATGATAAGATTTGTTAAAGATAAAATGACTAAAGTACGCTCATTTCACAAATGACCCATATGTCACTTGTTCGATACACTTTCAAATGATCTACTTATGTCGTTCCGAGTTGATTGGGAGGGTTATTTAGCAAAATTGTAGATGACAATCAGTAAATACGATGATACTTTCGTGCGATGAATTGATCGTCGTGAAGAAAATGCGACATTTAAAAAAAAAACATTTACACATTGCCTATCTTTGCAATAATACAAAGAGCGTCATTTGTCGAGTCATCGATTTTACTCGTTATTCTGCGTACGACGACGGCATTAAAGTAAAAATAAGTGACACTAATCCTGATCAAACACCTTGTGCAGTTAAAATAAATATCTACTTTTGCATTTTCTTTTTATATGTTTCAGCTTTTGCACTGTTTTTTTATATGTTTCAGCAAATGTAATATCAACTGAGTGTTTTTAATCTATTATTTCTCAATTTTTTTCTTTGATTTTTTTTTAGTTTAGAGCTTAAAGTACTTTGAAAAAGTAGGTGAAGAAGAAAATTAGTAAGATACCGTGGAATGGATTAATAATCATGTTTATAAAAAGTAAAAAATAATAAAATATCTCAAGAAGAAAGTGACAAAAAAATTGCACTGTCTTTTTATATGTTTCAGCAAATGTAATATCAACTGAGTGTTTTTAATCTATTATTTCTCAATTTTTTTCTTTGATTTTTTTTTAGTTTTAGAGCTTAAAGTACTTTGAAAAAGTAGGTGAAGAAGAAAAAATTGGAAAGATACCGTGGAATGGATTAATAATCATGTTTATAAAAAGTAAAAAATAATAAAATATCTCAAGAAGAAAGTGACAAGAAATTTTCGCGCAAATTTGATAAAATGCAACACGGGTCAACGTGAAATTTTCACGTTGGTTAGAAAGCCGCGCGCCGTACGGGCGTAATAAATGTTTGCACTAATAGCCATAATTAGATCGGAGTTTTTAATCGGTTCGCGTAATCTGAATCGTGCGATTTCACCGCGTATAAAACACGCGTATCGCGCGGTGTCGATCGCCGGGGCCACGGGTAACGCTAATTGCATTATTTTCCAACAAGAAGTAAGCGAGTTGATAAGCATCGAGCGATTTCGAGCGACCTGGAAAGACCGGATCGTATTGACGCGACCGACCAGCCTCCTCAGCCATGACGTGCCGCGATAAATTACGAGCGTAATCAAGAAATAAGATTCCTCTAATGCGATTTTTTTCGATGCGAGCTATTTGCAAGTGCTCCATCCATGTCTGTCTGACGACGACGACGACGACGATCCGAGCTGAGTTCCGATAATTACGCTCAGTATTTCACTATTTTTCATTCTTTGTCTCTCTCTCTCTCTCTCTCTCGCTCCTTTTTATTCATCTTGCTGATTGCCGCGTGGCCTTCGCGCGTTTTCCCCGCTCACGTGCGCTCGCGTCAGCGCCAATAGAAGAATGCGATGATCGAACTAACGAGAGGGAAACGAATGCTTCCGCGGGAGGAACGAAGAAAAATAGAGATCTGGCGCGAGAAAATTGCGACAGGTATTACGCAGCGACGGGGGTAGAGAATACGAAGTAACGTATCGGTAAGGATTGAGCGCATTTTTCGAGAGTGACAAATGCACGTGATTACCGTCCCGGTACGGTGAGCATCGATCGCTCGCGAGATCCACGCGATATCCCGTCATAGCGGAGAAGCGTGCCCCGGGGTGACGGATTGATCGCTATTCGACCTGCCGCCGTAATCGCGAGCGCCCGAGCGAATATCCGAAGACTACCCGACAGCTGACGCTTCCCAATGTCTCACTGCGCTACTCTTCTATGTATGTCCACATACATAATGCATATGTAATACAAACAAATATAATGCAATACTCTGCTGAGGCGCAGTCTTGTGTTTGCTGTTGACTCGTTACAACGCTCAATTCCGTGAAAACACACACGCTGAACAAATGGCGGCGATTGCCGAGTAGAGATGAGATCAAGTTCAATATGTGCTTAAAAATCCGAGTATGAAATCCAATAATCAAGTTATCTAATATGTTTTCTAAAATATGAATGACATTCGTAAGAAACGATATTTCGTACATTGTATTTGCGAGGTAATCGATACTGTTTACATTGTTATAAATATCATAAAATTGAATGTATTTTTACACAAGTACATTAAATTTAATGTATATCTATTACTGAAAAGTATTATATGCATGTTTTTTAATGTACCTGCTTAAAATTTGCTTTTGTTACGTTAAGGATGTTTTGGCTGTACAATACGAGTTAAAAGTTATCAAAATGAATTTTTACACGAATATCGATTAGAGTTTTATTAACATATGTAAAAATTTTGATTTAATTTAATGAAATTTCCCCGTAAAATTTGCAAATAAGTACTGCAAAATGCGATTTCACATAAAAATTAAGAGTAAACAAAAAATTAAATAAATTTTAATCAATAAGTGAATGGTGCTCAAATTTTACACAGATACTCAAATGGAATATTAGAATATTTTATGAAATTTTTATATTTTTAGTAATGTTTTTTTTTGAGATGTGACACATACATCCTTAAATTTTGCTGCGTATTTTTAACAGTGTAATTACTTACAACTTTTATACAATATTCTAATATCATATCCTTTAATTCAACTTGACTCATATCTGTTAAATTTGTCTTATTCAATTTAATTATATTCAATATAATATTATTTTTCCGTTTAAAATAAATCTTACATTGTTATTATATAGATTTCACGATTATTATATTTGTTTTAAGCAAATATCTTTTACTTGTGCCATTATAATGGAAATACGATATATTTCCTCGCAAACTTAAATATTTCTAAAGAAGAAAAGACGAATATTAAACATATATAGTAAAATGTTTTATTAGACTGTTTATTTCAAAAGTATCATGCATGTAGGCAATTTGTTTATCATAGCATTACGTATAAAATAGGAATATACAAAGATGTCGAAAGCTTCAGTCCAGAGAGAAATATATGAAAATATATATGTCTAAAAAAACTTACATTATAAATTCGTGTTATAATTTAGAATGACGTATATTTGTATGTAACTTTTTCTCTTTCTGTGTGTGTTGCCCTATTTTTAATAAAAGCTTAAAATATCAAAGTACGCCGTCGAGCAAAAATAAAAATATATATTCGTTTTCAAAGCAATAAAAAAATTGAAGCCAAATTCAACGCGAACATTTAACACAACGAAACGAAATATTAAAAAAAAATCATTATTCGGACGCTTGTTAAATTCTCAGCATTGTATTTGCCGCATAATCTTACGTTATAACTCCCAGCAAAACCTAGCCTTTCCATCCTAGTAAGCTCCGCATTAGTCGCCGTCGGAATGAGTCAACAACCCTGATAGCAGCTAAAGAGATCGCGCCAAATGCAAGTGCAAAACAATATTTGCTTCTACTCAAATAGCCGCGAAAAGCCGTCTTTTTGTGAGACAAATATGAATCTATCTGAAAAAGCATGTACTACAAAAAATTTGTGATCTTCAGCGTCAGTGACAGTGACGAAGAAAAGTCAGGAGAACAATAGAAATTTATACGTTATTTATATATTTTAAACATATAATATTTAAATGTGAATTTCCACCGGTCTGTCGAAAACGTCTGCAAAAATAGAGCGTTATAAATATTGCAGATGCCCTTTAATCGTTTTTCGTATTCCAACGTTCAGTGAACCCGACGAATTCATTTACAGGAAGTGACAAATAGCGGCGCTAATATATCAGGATCAAATTAAGGATATATATGATCGCATTAGAATTTCGTAGTCGCGGAAATGAGGTCCCTGCCGTGAAATCCGCGAGATATACGATCCGAATATGATAATGGTCACGCTCGCGAAGTGTCGATCGTAGGTCCATTTATCACGTCGACATATCGCCGCCGGGATAAAACGTCTTTGCGGATCAAGGTGAGACTTCTGTACGAAATGCACGCGATAACTTCCACCGACTTCATAATGAAAGGCTCGCCTTAACCTTGGATAGATCACGGTTAAACGCACGCGTGTGTTAAAGGTAAGCCATTGCAAGTTTGCACACCCACCCAAGTGTAAAAGACAAGCACACGGTCTTGACGTGTATAAAGAACGAAGGGCGGGAGGGAGGATATCGCGAAGAACGCGTACCCGCGATCAAACCCACCATTCTAACGCTACAAATTTTGTATTTTTTTTTTATTAACTTAAAATTGAGGAAAGCGATAGTTTTACATAAATGATTTTCATCCTCGACACATTTTCCGCGTATCTTTATACGCGATCATTGCTCAAAGTTCATAAATATACCGCGGTGAAACTTTCTTTTCTTGCATGATATTAACTTAGTTGCAATAGCACTTATCGCATTCCTTCATATTGTTTTAATCTCCCACGTGAAAGAAATCGCTCGAGACGGCGTCAACTTTTCGCGGCAACTGTATAACGTTCTCCGCGCGGCGCACGATATAACCTTGTGCTTTGTAGTACGCCACATCTGTGAACGAGAAAAAAAAAAAGAGAGGGAAAGAGAGAGACGGAGAAAGGAAATGCTAAAAAACCGCTGACATGTTATAATCCAGGGTGTGGAGCGGCGCGATCGATCGTTATAAACTGTTAATTCGCGTGTCGCTGTACACGTCATACGGCTTACCTACGTGTGCTATTTGCACCCCCCGTGTGTCATACACCGCTCCCCTTGGCAAAACCCCTGCGCTGGCCGCGGAATGAACAATTTTCGATGACCTTGGAGATCTACCTCGACGTCTATCCCGCCGCGTTGAATATAGATTCGAATCAATCCGCGAGAGCTTACGCGCTCACATCGCACAGCGGCCAGCATTACGATAAATATATGCGCTTTTTGACAAATATAGCCGCTGCCTCGTTTAATTGGCTGTCTATTTGCAATAGCTGTAATTCCCCAAATGCATTTAGGAACCCAACCGTAAATGAACGGGCTAACCAGAGTAATATGTTATGACCACAGCGTTCGAGCGACGATGTGCAAGCATTTCAAGCGCGGATTTCATGCGTGCATCAATGAAACAGTATCAGTATAACAATGCGCTGACCAATGCAGCGCTAAACGTGTTAATTGACCAACAGCGCACTATTACAATGCCAAGTTTAAGTAAACGGAACAAATCCCAAGATGTTTAGCCGAGTTATTAATGAAAAATAGATTTGCAAACGTGTTTCTTTTTGTTCCCTTAAAAATTACACAATCTACTGCTACTCGATATCTTTAAGCATCATTGCTCATACCTTACACTGAGGAAAAAAATTTGTTGAATAACTGAAATATTCAGTTCGATGCGTGCAACTAAATATTCAGTTGATTTAATTAATTCTTGGTTGAAAAATTTGAACATGTTGGTTGACATGAATAAATTGTACCTAAATAATTGTTGAATCAACCCAATGTTTAGTTGATTGTATTGGGTTAAATATTTTAATTTTTTTAACGAATTCTTTTTCTCAGTGTACTCTGTTCGAACAAATATTTATACGCTTCACATCTTGTTTGGATATTGAAGATATTCCGCTTTCATTTTATAATCCGAAAACAGCGCATTTGCGAATTTACGTTTGTACTATATGTTTTCTTCAATACAATTAGCAAAGTATACTGGCAACATTTGTCATAATACTTGACAAACAAGTGTCTAGAATGAATCTTTTTAAAGCATTCATCATGTCGTCCCTTTTGAAAAATAAGCGGATCTCATATTTGTCACAAGAAATCATACAAGATCAGGTAAAGGATGAAACCCGTAGAAATTGTAAAGTTGAGTTAGTTTAAGTTAGTGGAATTACAGCAGAGAAAATAGGGAAACCTTATTTCATGATACTCTGAGTGGTTGCTTGTCATAATCATCCTTAAAACCTATACTGGCTACATGATACTTGTGCACGAATATATATAACATAACGTGATCCGTTTAATACCGAAGTCAGTTAGTTTAGAGCTCAAGGCAGTGAAATAACATATCCTGTTAAAACGATACGTATAGAATGTCTCGAAATTGCCAACGCTACAGAAACTTTTAAATCAATTTCAAGTTTCGAACCCGAGTCTAACTTTTTTTCAATTCGTTCGAACTTGCGATATATGTTCGCGACATACGCAACTGAAATATGTGAATTATATACAATTATTACATGTATTATATAAGATGTTGCACATTACACGTAAAATTTACAGGAGCACAAGCGAACACAATGTAATAGTTTCGTTTATTTCCTTCCGATTCAACGTAAAAGTTTTCCAACAACACATGATTATTTTATTTGAAAAACTTCTGTGTACAGTCCGTCTATAATAAGAGCGTGACCGGAATAACTTCGAAACTATTCGTTGTGATAAAAAAAATGAAAAAAATATGCATATACTATTAGATTAGTACTGCGACGCGCTTTTTTATTAGTAAGTCGTTCCCGTTGCACCTCCGGGACACATTTTCCACTAAATTGATATTGTTGAAATAAAGATTTCTGCAGAACGAATCTCTGTCGAACCGATCGTCTCAACTTCCACATTTTCTTTCTAGGAAGCTTTAGTTTTATATATCCCCATATGTTTTTTTATAGGATTCGTTTCGTACGAAATACGTTTTTAGTCTTTTCAGGTGCAGAGAAACACGATTTCGAATCGTTTCACATACGCGGAACTCATTGAATATGTCTTTCTCTTATAAAGGTTGGACAATAAATGATCTTTTATTTAAAACGCGTCGTAAAGTCTGGCTATTTGCTCTGCCACCAGAATTTCCCGTCTAACGTTTTCCAAACAAAACTTATGCCGGTCACGCTCCTATTAGATGCGACTGCATATCTGGATATCAAGCGACGCGGCAGCGTCGCGACGCCCGGCACATAAAAAAACATTGCGTCGGATGAACATCATTATTTATACTTCAAAACTTAACGAAAGACCATTATCGGATTTATTATCGAATCACACGTAATAAAATTCTCATCCTAAGGACGAGGCAGCCGTTAATGAGTTAATATCATCGCTTCTGTCTGCAATATCGCGTATCATCTAATCAGATATATAGTATGGAACTTACGCGACTCGCGCAATCTCCGACAAAATTTATGTCGGTATATCGATCAGCGACCACACACGCTTACACACACCCGTGCTATCACTGCGATTTGCGAGATTAGTTTAGGTCGATGCGGCGTACACAGGCGTAATTAGGATGAATATTTCTACTTGCAGAGATATTACAATCGATTATCAAGCGTATTTAGTCGCGTGTGGAAGACATATGAGGACATATGTGTGTTTGCGCGTATTGCAGAGCACAAACAGACGAATACAGATATAAATAATATTCGTAATGGAATTCGGGCCACATCCGAAGCCCCGATGAAGCTTGAATATTATTTTTATCATTTTATTAAAATCATTACGCATAGTAATTGTATCGCAATAAAATTCCATATCAAATATTTATTATGTCATCTATACGATAAAATCCAAATCCAAGTTTAATAAAGATAAAATAAAACTCTCATTAATTCGATTCGTTAAATCGCCGTGAATTTTTTACATTTCTCTTTTTTTTACGATAAGTACATGGATTAAAGTTTCATCAAAGATTGGATTTCAATTCATTATCCTGATATAACATTTTATTAATAGCGTTTCGCTTTTGGGGGGGGGGAGGGGGAAATGTATTAGCGATGATGAACGACATCAAATGAGCTTGAATAGACAAAATGTGTTAAATCCGTATCAGACTATGCATTGAAGATTAAAGATTGCGAATTGTAAATTAGAATTCAACCAATTAGAATAAAATAGGTCGAGATTTAGATGATTTCCTCTACAAATGAAAGATTTCCATATTCCTCAAGTCTCACAGATATAACTTTTGCCTCTTGAAACGCATTAGCCACGTCAAACTGAGGAACGAAATTAAAATTAGCCTTCGATCACTCGGTGCGTCAAGGAATAAGAATTCTACGTATGGAGATGAAATGAGAAACGTTTCCTCGATAAATCCTCCCATTCCCCTTTTACGTCCCCGCACATTGTAAGAGTGAGTAAGGTAAATTCTGGAAAAAAGACTCAGCAGAGACGCAATCTAAAAAGAAACGTCGCCAAGTCGCAAGGGCAAAGCGGCCACGACTTCTAACTTGGAGGCGAAACTCGTACAATCTATAAACCCTCCCCCCTCCGGCAAAAGCCACTCATCTGCGGCGCCAGGGTGACTCGGTCCGCTTGAAGTGGCCGAGGGAACGAAACCGTCGGTGGACGCGTTGCGGCGAGAAGGTTGGCCTGAATTATGAAAATAATATATGCGGGCCGAGTCAGGTGGAAATTAAAATGCCACAGTCGCCAGATTAAGAGTAACACATAGCGTGGGAGCCGAGAGAGAACGCTAAGAGAAAGAAACAGGGGAGGGTCGGAGGAAGGGGGACCGGTCTCCCTCGTTGAGCTTAACACAGGCGAGGTCTGAACTGGAAGTAGCGTTGGGATCGAATGCGTTTCAAGCGACGTGAACGAATTGGGTTGAACAAAGCGGCGTATTTAGCTTTGTTTCTTTTTTTTTTTTAAACTTGCTAAGTTTGTTTCTCCTATTTGCATTATAAAACCTTGATGCACACAGATCTCTGGGTTACAATACGAAAAGTACGGTGCAAAAATCCTATAATTTGTATAAAACTTGAACTCGTGTACGTTGAGAAAAAAAAAGTTGTTAACTTGACTAAATTTTTCAACTCGATCAAATTTCTTTAGTTTAAATATTTATATATTTAATTTAAATATATATATAGTTAAGTTAAATATATAATTGCTTAAACTGAAATTCAAGTATTTTATATATTAAAGTCAAATACTTTAACTGAGAAAATTTAATTGTGTTGAAAAATTTAGTCAAGTTAACGACTTTTTTCCTCAGTGTAAAAAAATAGATTTTATAATTTGATTCTTGCATTTCTTCATAATTTTTAACCTAGTTAGTTGCATATCGACTGTGAGAGCAACATGTAAAGTTATACACGTCGCTAAATTTTATTGGAGAAAAATGTATAAATTTATATTTCCTGTTCGTCTCCGATCTCAATCTTTGTACTTTAAACGTGAAACGTTGAAAAATTGTCAGTATCCCACCTTAAGATCATTTCTTGGACTATCCTCATTAAATGTTATTTGCAAAACATTCGCATTTACAACTATCAATTACCGCGGTTCTATGTGCTCTACATCATCATCTGTAATTAACTCAGAAGCCATAGTTTTAATTGGATTTGAAAATGATGAGATATTTATATTAACGTCGTGTCGTGAGCAAACAGCAATTATCGCAATGGCGTATGCGGAGGTATGTAAAACAAAAAAAAGTTTTCCGAAGAATCCGCGCGCAATCGCGATAAAC
Source organism: Solenopsis fugax (assembly GCA_003595255.1). Lineage (NCBI taxonomy): Eukaryota > Metazoa > Arthropoda > Insecta > Hymenoptera > Formicidae > Solenopsis > Solenopsis fugax. Next base: position 28,959 of record QKQZ01000486.1, on the reverse strand, counting down.
CTCTCCTCACCATCTCCCGGCGAGCTTGTTCGAACGTAAACCGATCCAGATTCGGAGCAGTCCCCTCGCTAGTCTCCGCGTAGATAGGCGCACGTCGGAGTTCGCTGCCCAGGGCGTCGTAAGGAAACGGCCACAAATAAGGGACGGCGGATAAGGACAGACAAGCGAGCGGCGCAGGCCGACGGGCGAGAGGCGACGAGAGAGAGTGGATCTCGCACGCGAACTCGCGTGATCCACATTGACGCCACGCTCTTTCTCTCTCTCTCTCTCTCTCTTGCTCTCTTTCTCTCACACACGAGCGTATACGCGCGCAGATGTACGCGCGCCCGCGATCCACCTCTCTCGCCGCACACAGAAACGCACACGCACGCACATACACGCGCACACACGCACACACACGCGCACACACGCACACACACGCGCACACACGCACCGTACGGGGAGAAATCCCCTCACGTGTAATATAGTAATAACGCATGGCGAAGCTTTATCGCGCGCGTCCCCCTCCCCCCTCACCCCCATGCCGGCTCCTCTATTTATTATTCACCGTGTGTCCACGCACACACGCACGCACACATGCATACACGTACGCGCGCCGCCTTGTGCGCTGCACAGCTCTCGCCTACTTGCTCGCTCCCGCACGATGTTAATGTGAGCGCGAGGGTCTCCTGCCTTCCTCTCCTGGGATGGAAGGTCGGCCATGGAGGAACGTCCCGAGGCAATGGCCCTACGGAGCGAGTCTCTCTCCGCCGACTCTCTCGCGGTAGCGAACGGCGACCGTTCGCGCGGCGCCCATCGCGCAGCGGAGAGAGCACTCGGCGCCGAAGCTGGGGCGGAATCCAAAAGTTGGATCGTTTTAAAGGGATTTAAAAGTTACGCGCTCGTCCGCTCGTTCGCTCGCTCGCCCGCTCACTCGCTCTTTTATTTGTTACGGCGAAGTTTAATGTTTCGGATCGCGAAAAGTAACGTCGCACTAACGCGCACTTGCAAATATCGCGTAACGCGCTCCTCCTCGTCCTCGAGAACTTCGCACGTGTGGATTCGGCTGGAGTTTGGATGCCTCCTCCAAGCTGTACATATTCTTACATAAGTATTACACAGTTCATGCTGCTACAGCAGCAGTGGAGGACTCTCCGTTAGGCGCAGTACGCTCAGCGATAAACTCGAGACACATCAAATCACTTTGAACACATTCCCATTTTGAGAAAAGGTTGGAAAGTCTTTGAAAGTTCTAAACACATAGAGGATGTATCTTTTCTTCTCTGTAACACACTTCACGTTACTGTTCCGATTCCTTTTTCGTTTTATACTTATTAACGATATACGAGTTTTCTCTGTCATTGAAGATGTACTCGAAAATTTCGAGTGTCCAGCGTTTTGTCACGATTCTGTGACTTCTAAGGAAGCAATCTGCTATTTTCTGGTTCCAGTTTTCCTCAGGGCACTTTGCTCTACAGATTGAACCCAAAATAGGTCATTAGAAAAATGTTATTACGAAATAGCAACAACATAAACGTAAAACTTTAATTTTCGTGTAAAAATTGACGTTGTTTCTGCTGTTATTTTTTTGTAATAACATTTTTCTAATGTTTATTTTAGGTTTAATCTCTGGAGCAAAGTTTCTCGAAAAAAAATAGACTAAAAAATAACAATCACGAAATCGTGGCAACACTCGAAATTTTCAGAAATCTGTCTTTAAATGACAAACATATCTCTATATTGTCGTTAAATTTTATATTTCAAATTAATTTTCTATTTTAAACAGATTTTATATTTTAAATATAGTGTAATAAATAACACCTAAAAATAGTGTCTATTTATCCCTTCTTCTGAAGTAAATTCGCAAATTTCGTATCCACTTTAATCGTATACACAAATCTCCTCTTAAAAATACTTCTGACGAAATTTTTCTTAGATATTCAAAGTCTGCATTTTGTCTGCAAGATTTGTAAGTTTTTGGTTTCCCAAGCAATTCGAGTAAATGTATAATTAAATGATCTTTTAATAGAAGGCTTCTCGAACATCTAGCAGAAGCTTTGATATTCCAGAAGCCTATCAAATCAAATTAGCATCTTGAAAATCTATTTCTTTAATAATTCATACTCGACATTGTACGCGTGTTTTAAGTAAATGAGATAAGCAATAATAGTTTCGCGTGGTTATCACCACGGACACGTAAACACAATCGCGATATAATTACGACTGACGAAAAGTACACCAATTACGCTTCGATAGTGTTAGAACACCAGTAAGTAATTTTTCGCGTATCTGTCGGCGTCAGACTGTGTAGACATCGTAATTGTACGGGTTCCAAATCACGATGCGGAGTCAATTACGAAACGACGGGCGTCGCAACAGCGCGCGATAATTGATACGTCCCGACGATCGTCCGTCACTTTAATCGGCGCTACTCCCGGACAAAAATTTGCGCTTGTTAGCAGTCTTAACGGGCAAAATTCGCGATTAATTGCGGAACGATCGCACCAAATTGCGCTTCGTGTTCCAAACTGAAATTATTCGTATTTCTAGTAAAACTGTCGACACAGCAGAGCGTTATGTCGAGATGTTTCAAAATACAAACTACTAGAAATCACGATGAGAATCGAATGCTTTTTGCATGCTTTTTAATATTGTCAATGATAATTAACAATGATTAACACACACACGAGTTGAGTGTGTGTGTGTGTGTGTTAAAATAATATTCATATTGTTTTAGTCATTCTCTTTATTTAAATATTTATTTATATTGTTTACGAAGATTAGATACACAGAAAAAAAATTAGTATTAAATCAACAATTCATTGTTTCATATATAAGCAAGAATATAAAATCTCCTTGGAAGTATTTATAATCTCAAAGAGACATAATTTGCTAACATAAAGAAATTTTGTTTCTTCATGTAAGCAAATTATGTATGATCAAGATTATCAAATTCTTATAAGAAGATTTTATATTCTTGCTTATATATGAAACAATAAATTGTTGATTTGATAGTCATTTTTTTTTCTGTGTATAAAGAAATTAACGTTAAAAGATGCAAAGAAGGCGGAATATTTGTTTCATTTCAAATTGGCGCATGCATTTTATCTAAACAATTATATAATAATATTGCGATACGTATATATTTAAATACGTTATAATCAATATAATAGTCATCTATATATAACAATCAAGTGTGTGCACGGAACACTTAATTAAATTTGGCTTCGAGAATTGACCAACAATTTCGATCCCCACCGCTCCTTGACCGCTTTCGCAGTTGCGAATTCGACTATTGCTCTCCCAGAGTTGATCAGCGACGAGAAGTACTTACCGCAACTTGCGGGTGTTACGGCAGGCAAAATCCGCCTGCAGGACCCGAGAGAAGTTGATCGACTACGAGACACATCCTTCGCCGTCGCTGACCAATGGCAGAATCCATCTACTCGCTTCCGGAATGTGATCAGTGGCATGATCCATATTCCGCCTCCTTCGGGGTCGGCCGGAGGCAAAATCTATGCTTCGCCAGTCTCTGGGGGCTGACCGGTAACGATCACCAATATCCTCGAGATCGATATCGCGATTCTCTGTGATCTGCGCTTGACACTGCTGATCAGTGGCAAATCCACCGGGCCTCGACTTCGAACGCCGATCGACCGGTGAGAGAGCACGAATAAAGCCCCATCCGCTCCTGAATGGATTCATCCCTAAACGCGATTTGACGTGCAAAAGCGATCGAACCGATAATCTTCGCCGGCTGTTGTTACGCATTAAATAAACACCTGCTCCTTTTTAAGCTTTGTAAAAAATAGAACGAGGCACTTTGGTAATAATTTAGTGGCAATCTTTCCATCAGTTTATCGACTTCTGCGATCGTTATCTTTATGAAAACAATAAAGTGTTATGAAATCTCTGCAAGACAGCTCATAATATTTTATAATACTCTTAACACTTGTTGCTCAGCATCTATCTTTTTAATAAAATTTTTCTATTTCATATAATTAATGAAATAGTAAAATAGTTTTGTAGTCTTGTCATATCCATTTTTAAAAAGAACTATTTGTTTTTTAATTAAAATCTAGATATTCTAGAGTTACATATTGCATGAGTGTAAGATCTTTTTCAAAATACTCCAATTGAGTTCTAGACTTTTTGTGTCATTTTTTTCAACGGAACATAACTGTAATATTAAAATGTGACATTTAATTATTTTTGATTGTCATCTTATAATTGTTAGAAAGTTAATAACTTCTGGTAATAAATTAAAAGTTGTAAATGATGCAAAAACAAATAAGTTTTTTTTATAATAATTTTACTTGATAAAAAAGATAATAAACTATGTCACTCTCTTCTTTTTTTATGAGTTAAAATAAAAGTAAAATAATTTGTGTTTTTCTGTCTTTGTCTTTAGAAATGTTATATCTTTAGAAAAGAAAGAGATAGAGATGTTAAAATATATGCTAAATTATCATAATAGCCTAAATTACCAATTCTATTAATATTGCTATTAACTATTATATTATTCGTATTTATGATTTACATTTATTAGCGTTTATTTATTATCTGTCATTATTTTACCATGTACTGATATTAATCGCAAACTATGTGGAACACTGTGGTTATTATTACGCATTGTAGTGTTATTAATAAGTAGTATTATTGTTTAATAAAGAGAGATAAATAATAAATGAGTATTAAATAATAATTAGTAAGTAATAGTATTATTAATCAAAGATTACTATAGCCAGAGCTAATTTTAAGCATAGTGGGAAAAAATTATCGATTAGTTTGAACACATCTGAACTTCTAACTGAGCAGAATGCTTTGTTAGAAACTGTTACAGAATTCAAACATTCGAACAGGGAACTCTGTTATATACTAAGTTGACCATGTAGATTATGCATGCATCGATTTTTCGGATTATATCGGAGACCGTATTGAATTACGCAAAGTATTAGTCCACTTGCCAACACCTTGAATAGACGTTAAATATTAACTTCAGTCAAAGACTGAAAAAGTTCAAGATTATATCGTCTTTTGAACTACGTTTACTTTATGTATTTCAATTCACCTCCCGATAATTCCGTGAGCTAAGAATTACGACTCGTTATAATTAAAAGTAGAGGAATTTTGTAACAGTAGTTTGCCAGCATTATTATACGCCGAGAATATTCGATGTTTTAACGTCGACAATTTATCCTTATTTATGTTAGATCCGGATGTAAATATACAGGGTTATTCCGGGTTATTCTACTTCGCGGTATTCTCACCGTATTAATTCATTAGACCATATAATCATAATGTAAAGAATTTTAATTAAACTACGATTGCTTTACATTCTCTAAGGTCTTAAGCTAATGCCAGAGTCATTAAATACGTAGTTCTCCTTGTGTGATCTCATGCTTGATAAATTACATTTCATTTCTAAGACATTCAACATTACGCATAAATTGATGTAAGAAGAAAAACTGAAATATAGGATTCGTTTTTCTCTATCTTATAGAATTCTCTAAACTAATAATGATTTTCTATTATTTCTGATAAATATATCTCAAGTTGTCCTGTGAATAAGTCTAAATTTAACATTCTGAGGAGAGGTATTCGATAGACAGGAACATTGCAGACAGGAAGTTTTAAATACAATATCCAGATTCGTACTCCAGTGTAGAACAGTGACGTGCTATAAATATTCAAGTTTTATTTTTCAATTATTCACGTTTCATTGGCGCATATTTTATTTTTATTCAATCTTATTTAAAAGTAAAAATTTTTCGCTTTTATTTACTTTAAAAGGATTAACACATGCAAGAATAGAATGTCGTTTTTTTTTCAGCTGCAATAGTACCCATAGTCGACTGATATTTGAGGAATAAACGTAATATTATAAACTTGTAACTTAATATCAGAAATTTGATTCTCGAAATTATTTGGCTGCCTGCTTGCGTAGTCACGTAGCAAATGTGAAATAGGGGAGTAAGAAGTGAGGTGGCAAACTACGGAAAGACACGATTGGAAATTATTATACGAAAGTTCGGCTATATATGTTTTAGAGCGAGTAACTATTATCTGGTCCATATAATCTTCATGTACTTTTAATCAAACATTAATATCCTTTTAATATGAATAGTTGAATATGAAAAACGATGTAGAAGTTAAAAGTTTAATTAATAATAAAGCAAAGGAAAGATTAATTTCAGTTTACTAAAAGTAGACGATACATATGTTGCATAATGTGTGTTTGTTGGTATAAACATATAAATGCATTATATTAAAAATACAAAAAATCTACAAAAAATTTTAAACATTTTAATTCTGAATTGAAAATGCACGTTTTAAAAATTAAACTGTTGTAAAACTAACGCTTTCTAGAAAAACTAATGGATAAACTTTTTCCATTTGGATATTAAAATATAACACATTAAAATATGAGCAACACAGATTAATAAATGAAAAATTAACAGCGTTTAAAAATTATTCTAATTAGTATACTGAAATTAATCACGAAACTTTTTAAATTAAACATTCATTATTCAAGATAATAAAGATTAAGATTAAGATTAGATTATGAACATCAAGCAATAATAGAGACGAGAGACGCAGAAATCTCATCAGGGATCTACAAATAAGAATTTGTAATTAAATGCACTTTCGATCATGAATCTCGAAAATAATCTACTATTATTGTCGGTCATGAACACATTGATTTTGTAAACCTCGCGTCCGTAGTTACCGATTGAATTCCGTATCTAGTACGTGAAAAGTGTGTACATGGTGTTCACACGCGCATAGTTGTGCGGGCACAAATCAGGGCTTTGATCGCAGTTGTAACAGGAACTGTAATTTCGCTTTCGCATCGGCGATTTGTCTTCGCCTTACATCAGCAATAATAGCTGTCTTGGCCGTGTTAGGACTTGTGCCGTTCCAGGCGCTTCCAAGCGCGGTGTCTGGATGAATTTGTGTGCGCCGCACATGTGCACGCACTTGTGTGCAAGCATTTGCGATTACGTCGTAGGTACGCTGAACAAAATCAGAGACTCAATCGGAAAGATCACACGCGTCTAAACTAAATATTTATTAAAAAATATTTTGTCCTTGCAAAACGTCTTGCTTGGTGCATGTTAAATAAATAATTGTGTCTCATTTCCTTTATAAACAATATCTTTTTACGTTTATTAATCTTAATTTAACAAAATATTTTAAGCAATTAATTAAAACAATTATTATAAAATAAATAATTAATATTATTAAATAATATTAAGCAAAATGTTATTATTCAGTTTCATATTCAAAACGTTCTCAAATCCGTCTTTAATTTTAGGAAATAAATTATTTATAAACTGTAAAAGAGATTTAAAAAGAGAAAATAATAAAATATGCCCGTAGTCATAATTGCATAAATAATAGTTATATAACATTTTTTTAAGAAATATTAGAATATAATAGCAATTCTTTTACAAATTAAAAAAATATTTGGAGATATTCGACCGTTAATGTAATACATACAAATTGAAATGAGAACGCCTTGTACGGTCAAGCTGGATCTTAGTGCTTTTTATAGATTTTACTTGTGTGATTTTTATATACCTTTTTTCAAATTCAACCGACTACGCGCCGAATTACTTTTCCGGTCATAACGCAGCTATAAGTTGAACATGAACAGGTAATATCATATTTATTAAATTAGAAATAATTAAATAATTAAATAATTAGCGATGCTAACTTGCATCTTGGTGTTAGACCCCTTATCACCCTGAAAAAACTGTAAAGAATTTATTGCGAAAAATATCACCTCAGCCAGGGTTATGACCGGAAAAGTAATTCGGCGCGTAGTCAGTTGAATTTGAAAAAAGATATATAAAAATAACACAAGTAAAATCTATAAAAAGCACTAAGATCCAGCTTGATCGTACAAGGCGTTTTCATTTCAAAAAAATATTTATATTAATTAATAATTTATGCAATTATTATATTTATATTAATTAAACAATTAATAAATTAATAAACTTATAACGAATAGGGAAACAGACTTCAAGTTAGATAACATGCCAATTTTTAAATAGGAATAATTTATCGATATTTATAACGATAAGTTGAAATAAATTAAATATTTTATAAATTTCACGTTAAAAGTAATTGCGGGACAGCGCACTTTATAGCTTATAGAATGCATAACTCAACTATTCTACTATTACGCCTTTAATTAATAATCACTAGTCAAATTGAATAGTAGGGTAGATTCCTAACAATGCGTCTAATATATCATTACCAGCATCCATCTTTTCTGAGAACGGGCGTAAATGCTGATATTATTCGCCATTATTTACCCAGATGCACTTTCCTGACATCGTGGCATGTACATTAATTACGAGCCATCCTGTCCGCGCGGGTCCGGCCGAGTCTCTAATGTTCATCTAAATACGGCTCCACTTTACTGCCTTCATGGAGACGTATATACGACTACGGATGAATAAAGAGAGATGCATAGCACTTTAGATTGAATGCAACAATATCCAATACGCAGCACGAATTCATAGGCGAGAGCCGGTAACATTGACGCAAAGTATAGCGTCGGGCTACCACGCATACACTCGCGCGACCTGCACGTCGAATGAAACGTCTCCATGGTGAAACAACACGAAGGAAGGATCTTGGCAGACGGCCAGACGCGAGAAAACCGAGCTCGGATCGCGCCGCGTCGCCCGGTCTCTCTCCTGCGCCTCGACGAGCGGTGGGCGTATGCTAAAATTGAAAGAAAAGAGGAGCGCCACCGGAGCGATTCGCAGTCAGTCTGATTGGAGTCTGTTCTGGGACGCGTTTCTGGCTCGCATTCGAAATTCGCGTAATCGCACCGTCCTCCGCGTATCCCGCACGTAGCACGACGCGCGGAGGGAGGAACATCGTGACATTCCTGTCATGGCGCCAGAATAACGACGTCTGTCTCCGTTATCCTCCACGAATATTTTCCCCGAGCACACCGCGAGGATCGTTTATTTTAGGAATCCGCGCAATAATAACCGTAATGTACTCTGTACTTGCGAGACTCGCGGTATTTGATCCCTGACTCTGCAAACACCGAGTGTCTCAGAGGCGGATGCTGCACATGTGAAACCATATATTATAAATCTTGTCTTTTTTTTTTTTTTTTTATCAAGCTACGTTCGCTCGTTTTTACTTGCCTGCGTAAATCTAATTCTGACCTGTCTCGTTGTAAATAAAAAATCTGTAGGGGTAGCACGTCTCTTTCATTATTTATATAATTTCAATCGATATTCGTAGTCGATTATCGATTGACAAAATTAAGGTACTTGAGCCGAATAAGGCCCAACACTAAATAAAATCTTTTAAATTTATCTCTTAAAAAGGCGCTTTATGCCTAGAATATGTGCTTAAAAGGCGTGTCATAGGAAGTAGGTAAAGAGGGGCTGGGGAATTAAAACCGGCAGCAACACGTTTATTTAGTGCAACAAAAACTTGAGACGAAGTGGGTAAATAAGCCGATTTTTATAAAAATTCGCGGCAAAGTTTATTAAATATACATTATTTTATGGTTTATTACAATGTATTATAATATTATTTATCTATAGAGAAAAACAAGTATATATCTCGATTTTTTAAAATAATACACTTTTTTTATAAATAATGTATTTATTAAATAAAAGGTCCACTTATACGTTTGTTATGACCATTATCATTTGTTATGTACGTGGTTTGCAAGAGAGGATAACGATTTTTACAATGCTGCTAATTTTTGAGAAGCTAAAATTGCACACAAATGACCAAGAATTTCCAAAAATTAAAAAATTAATTACAGACAAAATTAAAGACAATCGTGAAATGTTTAACAAAGAGAACTCTATTTTGAATATTATGAGAATTGTGATGTTTAGTAGAGTGAATTCTAAAGGATTTCGTTTTTGTAATTAATAGTTTATGGAAGATAACGGTTAATTCTTCCGTTATTTTCAATTTATTTTTGATTTGGGCCTTATTAAAAACACTAGCATTTAATAAGGCTCGATGTCAGAGTGTTTTTAGTTTATTTATAAACGTTCTGTATGGAAAATAATTTTATTTTTGCAAGTGATTGAAATAAATATTTTACTTAGTTTATTTCAATATCTCCATAAATAGAATTTATAAAAAGTAAAATAAGTTACGCTCAGACACCTTAGAAGTACCGTTTCGACGAAGAAAAATCAATTTCTAATCTGCTGAGGAATATGTAATAAAAATATACTGTACACCTACAAATAGGGGTCTTTAAATATCCTATATTTTTAACCGGCTATGCTAATATGCATTATTCGCCGTCTGGAACTGAGATCAACGAACTTACCCACTTCTTCTCAGCCAATGTGCTTGCACTAATTTCCTATGGGATTAAGATTCTCTAGTTTATTGTAAGAATAATAACATAAGAATCTCAAATAAAAATTTCAAGTTGTGATATAGGGATGCCACGTTGAAAACAGACCCGTGTGTATGTACACAGAGTTACGTATTTTGACGAGAGATACGTTGCATCTCTCCGCGAAAAATTAATTAAAAGTTTACGCCGAAAAATCCTGCAATTCCTAAATACGTATGCGTGAATATCGCGCATCATCGTTTTTCGTGCAGCTGAGTTTTAATCTCTTCGAATGTTCGGACAAATCCGGCAATTCGAGAAATCGTAAGAAAGCGGTTCTGCATGTGAAAACGATAGAAAACGAATAAATAGGACAGAACAGCATATGGAAGATTCAGGAGAGTGGCCTAGTTTCTAATCAATAATAACGAAATTAACTTTGTTAGTAGATCGTGCTCGAATTGTAGATTTCATTTAAAAAATCTGTCAATAATTACGGCTTGATTGTTGGCTAAAATTGTCGATTTCGCGTACAAACACACATACAGAAAGAGGTTTTTCTTCTGCATTATTATTTAGCATCGTATCGTGCGAACTGTACGGATCGTAACTCGCGTAACAATTTCTAGAGCAAACTTCACTTCTTCTGCTGTATACTTAGCTCACTGTGTCGTGAGTTTAATAGAAACTGTAAATATACGGGCTGCATTACTTTTTATCACAATGAATATCACTACGTAATGCACATGGTAAGCGTGTATTATATGATTAGAGCGGTTTCAGCGGGCGAGCTAGCACTTATAAAGGTTGTTAACTAAAGCCATTATTGCTCAAGCATGCGAACGCGCGCCCGCCGTGCCGGTGAATTTGTTGATAAAATCCGAATATTCGATACCTACTAACAGTATAATTGACATTCGGTACGTGCGAGCGCGCGTGTCCTTAAAATCCGAAAACGCGAGAAGAAAAAGAAACAATTTGCAGATAGCCGCGGTTATTTAAGTAGCGAAATAATGAGATATCGAAAACCGATATTCAATTATCGCCCGCTTAAAACTGATAAGCCTGGCTCTCATGATTTTCCGAATACAGACAAGAGCGCACGTTTTCTTCCACAAATGCCTTCTAAGAAGAAGTACTGTTCTATCTAATACAATTATGACCCAGTCAGATCAAATCATAATGAGACAGATTATTTCGACAATTTTAAAACTCAATGGACATTCTCTCTCTCTCTCTCTCTCTCTTCCTCTTTTTTCTTTCGATGTAAAATAAAAGCAAGATTTAAATTCATTAAAAATACTCGAATCGCTAATTTATAAAAAACGTCGATACTATTTGCCGCTCATACATTTCTACTCTCTAATCTGAAGCAGTAAAATCTTACTGGTTTGCAGTACTATACTTAATAAATGTGATCCTCAGTGATTATTCACTGTTTTTCAGAGGTTGATTAAGAAGGGTACTTTGATTGACCGGAATCGGTGAATTATTACTGAAAGACAGTGCCTATATCACTGATTGATACTCTGTAAATCTGAATCAGTGGATAATCACTGATCAACTAGTGGCATACTTGGGACTGATCAATCAGTGATTATCTTAACCTACAAATCAATGAAAAGTTACTGGTAATCATTGAGAAATTGTTATTGATCAGTGTATTAATAAATAAACTCATAAATACTAATAAATACACAATAAATTCATTGATTTTTCAGGTTAGGATCACTGATTATTCGTGGCATACTTGGAACTGATGATCAGAATTATCTATTGATTCAGATTTATAGAGTATGTTATAGTTACAAATATAGCACTGAAATCAGACTATTCACGGTTCTTTCAGTAAATAATACTGACTTCGATTTAGAGAATATATTTATTAACTTTATCCAAAATTATTATAAGTCATCCCTAGCATTTATTTAACCCTCCTACCCCTCAATGCACGGGTACATTTTTCAACTTTATTGCTGATGGAACCCATCAAAATAAAAAGTGTTGCAACCTTTCTGCTGACAAGTGTACGTAGGTACATTTAGAAATAGCTAAGGGGGAACATTCGAAATCCTCGAGGGGAAAAAATTGTTACATTTTATTTCGAAAGTATACGAAACGCGTGGCGAGTATTCGGGTACCCATGCATTGATAGGAGGGTTAAGGAAAGTAAATTTCATGATATAAAGTCATAAATTATAATAAAAGGAAAGAGTAAATAATATTTTATTTCTTAGAAAACTTTTCTTTAACAGAATTGTCTTTCTGACACTAATTATAATTTCTAAATAAAAACCCTATTTAATATATTCTATCTTGAGTTGATGAGAGAATGTCGATAACAAGACTTTTCAAAAACATTTCTATCATCCTCTATTATTAATCGAGCCGTTCGTTTGAAATCTAATATTACATTTTAAGATATGAATTTAAATTTCTAATTTTCCAGAATAACGTACTTGTCAAAAATGTAGACTAAAAGCATAAAGCCGATGCCTTTATTCATATTCGTTACTTTCGTTGAAAAAGGAAATGTGCATATGCGTAGTACAAGTATAAAAGAAAGTACGAACAACAAATATTAAATGTCGTGCAAAACTATAAAAAATTTACGTAAATTTTACAAACGGATCCAGCGACGTATCGTTATGTAAACACTACGTATGTGCAAAACACAATTTATTGAAAGCATCAATATTGGAAAAATTGAAAGAATTCCGAATATAAATATATTGCTAAATGTGTGTATGTACATGCCGTTTATATCTTTTTCTCTAAATTGTAAAAATATACACTGATACAAATGATACAGGATACATTGATTACAAGAATTTCTTTTCATTCTCCGATTCATCAGCCAATATAAAGTTTATTTTCTCCTGGTAAAAATTTGTCTCAATGCTCTATCTTCCCTATTAATTTTTCAAATATATATTTAGTTTCAAACATTTTTGTAACATAATTTACAAATTAAAATCTTGCCAATTAAAGTAAAGTTTATTTCGATTTAAATAAAACATAAAATATTATCTTTAAAGTCTTTAAACTCAATTTCTGAAAGTTAATTTACTTAAATTTATAAACATTCATAATTTATGAAGTATTTTTAGTATTAGCATCACGTTAATTTTATGGAAGAAGAAATGTAACAAATTTGTAAACGAATTAAGGAAAATCTTTTCATAAAATAACAAAGTGGGTTAATATTCGACGTAACTAAATGCATGGGATAAAACTTCTCTCCTTTCTGTTTTATTCGTGTTTATTGCTCTGTTATTTCGTTACCGTTTTCCGGCGCAAAAGCGTCAAGGTATAGACAAAACGTCATATGCACTTAAGTTAAAAAGGAAACGATCCCGTCACTTCACCTCGCGTTACACATCGGTAATAAACGCCGGTTGACAGCGGCGCATCCCACAGCGTCGCGGCGGTAAAATATCAAGTCGTCGTGTTTCGTTTCAGTTTGTCAGTCGGTGAAAAGTTAAATCCGGAGAGACAGCGACATCGGGTCCGTGTATCCGTCGGGCGCAATATCTCGAATAAAATACAAATATCTTACTTAAAGGAATGGAATCAGCGACCCGGTCGCAGGAGATCGGATTCTATCGGAATCCATCGTTGCTGCTTTGCATTTGAATTCAGTTAAGAGCCGCAGCGCAGGTTCGCTCGCTCGCTCGGTCGGTCGGTCGTTCGCCGGAGCCGGTGACGTGGTACCGGGCGAATCTCGTAAGGACGTGTTTTGCTGACGGAGGCACCAGGTCCTGTGCGCGCGCGGTGCCCCGACAATGTTTGTTTTTATCGAACGAAATGCTTATCGTACCCTCGCGTGCCTCGAGAGCAATGTATAACCGCCTACTCGCATACATAAAGACGAAGAACGCGCGCTGCACGTCGTCCGTCCCCCCTTCTTACCCCACCCTCACGTTCCGCCACCGCCGCCACCCTTGTCGCCGACTATCGCGATGCTGAGAAAAAAAAAAGCACCTTTTCGTCNCCCCCCACGCACGACAGATTGTTATACTGAATTTCATCAATCCGCCTCTCTTAAAGGACTTTGCGCGCGCTTGGGCGGAAACGATAAAATGCGTGCGACGTCGGACGTTGTGCAAAAACAGTCATGTTACACGTCATGCAACGGACGTTAAGAATGGTATTTGTAAGCAAAGTTCAATGAACAATCGCGTAGCGATTAGTGACAGTTTCATGAAACGACAAATTATGTCGCTCTACATCTATTGTATAGTAGTTGAGTGTGATTCATCGGATTTTAGTTTCAATATCCCACGATACTTCCAGTATCGATACATGTGCATCCATGTAAGGGAAAGTTGCCAAATGTGTATTACTTAAGCTTTTTATTATATTTCGCATTTGGTGCTATTTAGGGTGCAATTCAAAATTCGAAATTGTAGTTTGATGTTTAAATTATCTATTATTATATGTTAAACCTTTCAGTAATAACAAATTAATTTGTTATAAGCTTTGTTATAACATGCTGTGAAATATGGATTTAGAAAATTGGTCGGCTCAAGCGTACCTGTGGTCTCTTAAATCGTATTATCTGCGAAAATATCGAATTTATGAATTAAAGTAAGTAAAAATGTAAGGATCCATTAACTAGTATTCATTTTATTAATAATTTATTGAACGGGCGGTCAAATATTCAATAATTAATAAATAACAATAATGAAAAAAAAGAACACCGAAATAAAATTGATTTGAATTTATTTTTGTAATCGATATATTTTTAGTCATAACAATTATTAGTTTTATTAATAATTGTTATTGCTAGTTTCATCAATCTTAGTATCATTTTTTTACAGTAAACTTTGTGGTGATACGAATTAGGAAACTTGATACAGTTTATAAAAATGAATTAATTTTTATAATAATTTTATATATGTATATGCAATGAATATAAAATATTCTAATTTTTTATTATGAAAATATAACAATTCAAAATAAAATTGCATACTTAATTACGTTATTATCAGCTATATAAATTTATGAAAAATTTATATCAGATGTACCAGATTTTCTAAAATGCTGAACAACATGCAGAAAACAAAATAAAACTTGATAAATTTTTGCCTGTATTACTTATTTCTTATTTACTTTTTATTTTTGTTATTAAATGTTGCTTATATGAAAATGTAAAATAATAAATAGGTACGCTTTAGAAGATTGGTACGCATTCAGCAACTTTCCCCTATTAATGCACGGAAAGAACAATTTTGTTGAAATACAGATCTAAAAATAATTATGTCGAACCATTTAAAAAATTGTATCGAATGTTTAATCTAATTGCTAGAAGCAACATTGTCATGCTTGGGAGTCCTACATAATTATATTAATGGCCCAACATAAAATTATTTCCTGATGTGTAGCTAGCTAAATTTTTAGATACCGCGGTAAAATTGTTCTTTCCGTGTGTAATAAAATCAGATATTTTATAACAAAGTGCAGCAGAAATAAAAGGAAGGATAAATTTTACAATGTTATTCTATTTTAGGCGAGAGCTGCGAAAAGCGCCTCTAAAATAATTTCCTCTCCTTCTTAATAAACTTTTAAGTAATATTTTGTTACAAACACGAAACCTAGTTATGAATACTGAGCTATAATTAATTTATAGCTCGTAACACGCTCAGCCAGGTAATAGCCGTTTTCGCGTGGACTTCCTCGCAACAAATCCTTTTATCGTGCCGTATTTCACTTCGGAGTTTAATTGTTAAAGTACTTTACTAAAGGTTATTCAGCGCAAACAATAAACACCAAACGTTACTCTGAAGTGATAAGCGAAGGTATCCCTTTACAATAAATTACATACAACGAAAATAATATTTGTAATAAAGCTTCTTCAAAATTTCAATGAAAGAAAAAAAAAAGAGTAAGATTCAATTAAGAAAGCAAATTTCTGGACAATAAAATCGATGGACGACGTGAGAAACGTAAAAAAAATCGCAAGATAAAAAAGAAGTGCGCAAGGTTAATAGATGGGAAAACGTAGTAAACGAAGTTCATTGCTGCTATTTGAATTCGATAGTTACCCGACAACAAATAGCGTGTCGGGTTTCTTTCCTCGCCATGTGCGGCTCTTTTATTTTCGCGGAGCAGCAGGTGCCGAGAGAAAGCGCACTTTTTTGCGTAAGTTGTTAAACCAAAACCGAACTAACTACTAACTTTTCCGCCGTCAAGCAGTTGCAAGGAATTAACGTCGCTCCTTCCAAACCGCGCTCGATAACAATGAGGAAGCGGAAGCGGGGCGAGGGAAAAACAATGGAAACTGAAAAATCACGTGGCCTAGTTAAGAAACGTCCATTCGGTACGAAAGCTCGACAAGAATCCGCACGAGCAGCCGCTTTATTTTCCTTCTCATTACTTTGGAGTTTTGGAGTCCCGTCAACACCTCCGCGCTTAATTTATTATGAGAGGAAAAAAATTGTCTAAAAAGATAATTGGGTTTTTCACGCGCTTAAACACAGAAAACAGACTCATATATAACTTGTCCCTCGCTTTTCTTTCTTCTTATTATTTGCAAATAAACTTTCTACGTTCTCACGTGATGCATTAGATTTCTACGAAACTATTTTTACTCCGTATTATTATCATAATAGTTAGACAACTTTTACTAGTTATAATGAGGAAGCGAGTTTTGTTTGCAACAAATATAATCGTATTTAATATCAGATTTACTCATATATTCACTTTGTACTTTAAAGGTGAAACTTCTTAAGAAGCTTAACCCCGACGTCTAAAAACATTCGTTTCATGTCATTATGTTGAATTTCTAATTATGTCTATACAAACTTTGTAATTATGAATAAAATACAAGATAAAAGAGCATACGAGCCTTTATAATTAAATATATCACTAACAATATTAGTAATCCTTAAATAATAATTAAAAATCTATTTACTCTCATTTAGAATTAATTATTACTTTGATTATTTTTAAATATTAAAATTAATTTGTTTTTAATAACTACATTTTATAACTTTCTTATAATTCTATATAATTGTTATGAGATTATATAATCTCGATTTAATCGTTATACATTTGTCGACAAAAAATTAATTACCGTACGTAACATATCAGAAATGAACCTCGATATTCGTGGTACGTTCGTGTGTTATTTAAAAGACAATATCGTGTGTTGATATTTAATTTTTGTACGCCGGACAGGTTTCGTAAAAGTAAATAAACGATTGTAGAAAGCGATGTGGCTACAAATTTTTCCGTTGCCCGAACCGATTAGTCCGAAGAAACCAACAGCGGCCCTTCCGATGGAAGCCGCGGTGGAAAAGCGCGGAAAAAGAAGCGAAGGAAATGGATAGGAAACGGACGGTTCGCGGCAACCACCGAGGAATTTTATTCTGGCCGCGTTTAACATCAGCCTCCCGACATTTCGGTCGAAACCGTGACTGGGAGTTTAATAGCAGCCCCCATTGTAACGCCTTAACCCCTTGCTGCTCATATACAGTTATACAGCGCGAGCTAAAACGCGGTAATGCCTATAAATTTAAACGGCTTTATGCTGCAAAAGGCGAAAATCCGCAGGATCACCCGGTGTATATTTGTGTCTAGCGGCTGAATGCGCCTCGGTCGGTTTATTGCGTCCATGGTGATACTAGTGTACAGTTTAACTTAACTAACGGTGTTAGCGTACTAAAAAATAACAAACCAGCCAAAAAAAAAAAATATATATATATATACGATCGAAAATAAATTTTATATAAATTCGATCGGAACTTTAGAGACGTATATATAAAAATGATGAAAAGACGATTGAGGATATATTGGACATACAGTCCCTGCAAAGTAAATAAAATGGGAAAATGTGTTTAATATCAACACTTCAAATAAATTAAATTATTCAATTAATTATTCAAAGTTAAATTTTTTTACAACATTGAGAAAAATCTCAATTTTTTTGTGTAAGTACTTTAAGAATACAAATTGATTTACACAAAGTTTTATTGTGATTGTCTGTTTAGTTATTTTGTAAATAAATAAAGTTTCTTTATTTCACAAAACTGATCTCTGCATCGCAATGAAACTGGTACATAAATCATTTTGAATATTTAAGTACTTAAATTTAAAAAATTCAAATTTTTTATTATTTCATTATTAATTATATTTTCATTAGAGCACATGTCGACTTCTTATTGAAATAACTTTCTATCCAGATAGAAAATTGCCGCCAAATTTTTTTCTACAACTTTTAAATGCAATATAAAACAATCTGTAATTTTTTCATAATTTTCTTAATGTTTTGAGAATGTTTGTCCTGTACATCTCTTTAAAAGGGAATAAGTGAATATCTATTAAAAGAGCGATAATAATTATAATATTATAATAATTCACCTGTTAAATATGTATGATAATTAATTTTAATACATTATAAAATACTCATGTAACAAATTAGGTTAATAAATTAGCCTAAAAAGATGAAATATATGTATACTCAATTTTATAATATACGCAAACAATTCTGTACAGTAAATCCTGAAATGGATCATGTGTATCCTAAGCAACTTAGCTGTATCCGCTTATACGGTAATCCATGATTAACAGTGAGTGCGCATGCAATTTATCTTCAGTTACAATAATTCAGTACTTATCATCAGCGTCACCAGACCTCTGTGATCCGTATTCAAATTCACAGCATGCGAGTTGCAATAATTATATTCTTATTAAAAATAATATCTTATTCACGAATGAATAACATTTGAACTGACTGCGACAGCGTGTAATAATTTGTATAGCAATTTTCAAAGAATGAGTAAAGAATCAACAAGTAAAGAATCAGAAAGAGAAAACTAGAAGATTAAAGAAATGGTCAAGAGAAATGTGCGACAATGCGCAACCGTCTGCTCGTTGCATGACATCCTGCCTTATAAATGACTACGTGCAATCGCCTTGCAAATTCCGATACTTTGTCTCCGCCACAAGTGCCAGCTACGTAAGTAACAAGTTGCTTCAAGCGTGCCGACACTTTTGCACTTCGTTGAAACTTTGCTCACAGAAAAGTAGCAAGAAGATCTCGGAAAGTGATGCATCGCACCAGACGGCAGCAATAATAATTATTGATGACATAATGAAAGTTTCATGAATTGTAAACGAGGCAGTAGAGCGCATCCCAGGGTATCTCTCGGCGACGGCGGCTCGGGCGAGATACAGCTCGCGGCTCGATAAGTCACGCCTCAGATGAGATACGACAGGCTAAAATCTCGGCTCGCTCCGACGTTCTTTCACGAAATTGTTCGCACGTATAACGACAAGCCGGTACAATCGAGTCGATCACGAGCTACCCGTATTGTCTATTCAAAAGTTCCTTTATAGACTCGGCAGAGCGTTGACTGCCATTACTGACCGAGTTAACCAAAACCTGGGGGAACTCTTCTGGGTTTATTGCATCGCGACGCGCGGCAAGTGCCGTCTCGGATAGTTTTGGTTCAGAAGTTCGACAATTTGCGAAATCACTTTTTGTTTCGAAATTGATGTTCGGCACCAGACTCATGAATTCTCTACAAAGGTAGCGCATAATTAAATTTCTCTCGAATGTACACAGGGAGCGCCGCAAGTTTCCCACAACTCTTTTTTATCTGCGGTTTCTTTGATCAAGATGGAATAGAGTTTTCTTTAAAGGAAATAATTTTCGCAAATTAAATTTCTGCAGATAAATATCCATGTTTCATTCTTTAAATTCATTTAATTTGTTGAGAGAGAAAGAGAATTTTTTATTCCAATCCAATTTTGAAAAAGTTGTAGAGACAGATAGTATTTACCAAAAATCTTTATTTAGAAAAATTGATTTGCATGAAAAATCGATAAAAAGAAAAAAATGTAGAAATTAAAAAAAATGTTAAACAGTAAAAATGTAAAAGATAAAAAGAAACTTGAGATATTTAAACAAATTTTATCCAAACGACTAAAATTGATAAAACTCACATGTAAAACAAAAAAATTGAATTATATAGATATATATTCATATCTATTAATGACAATAATTCGAAAAATTCTGAAGATTTTAATATTTAAATCTTATATATTATAATGCATAAAAATTACATTGTATGATTTTTATATTTTTATTAATTTTTACTTCCATTATAACAAGAATATTTATTTTTGATTAGACATATTTATCAATAATATCATTAATAATAATTTAACAATTAAAAAACAAAAATGCTTTTCTATTTCTATTATTACCAAATTTATTATATTATCGAGAGATTAATTTTACTCGGATTTTCAAAGATTAATCTATTGTAAATAAACACATGAAAGTGCATTCGGTAACTCTAACAAGAGCGATTCTGCGGCTTCCTGATTTATTATAGCGGAACAATTTAATAATCTATTATCTCGTGTCTCGACTTGTGTCCAGTGACCCCAAATAACTTCGGCTAAGAACTTTCACTATACACTTTCATAGTGAATTTTTTACCGAAAATAAGCAAGGAAAATCAACTACATCGTATTGACGAGTCAATTCACGATCAGCAAAACTATTGATGATATATTGATCACTTCAAAAGTTCAGACTCTATAACTTAATTATATAAATTTTTTCTAAATAATTTCGGCTGAACACTTTCTCTACATTTCATAGCGATTCTGCGACAGTACAAAAATAAGAGACCTATTTATTATATAATATTATATCATATTTATAATATATACAGAGAAAAAAATGAGTATCAAATCAACAATTCATTGTTTCATATATAAGTAAGAATACACTGGAAAAAAGACTGTTATAACTACCAAATGTATAGTGAAATAGTATCAATTAAATATTTGGTCAATGTAACCAAAAATAATTTTACTTTTCTAAATATTTGGTAGTTATAACCAGATTTTTTTTCAGTGTATAAAATCTTCTTGGAAGAATTTGATAATCTTAATCAGACATAATTTGCTTACGTCAAGAGAAACATTTTCTCCATGTAAGCAAATTATGTCTGTTTAAGATTATAAAATCTTCCAAGAAGAATTTATATTCTTGCTTATACATGAAACAATGAATTGTTGATTTGATATTAATTTTTTTTCTGTGTATATTTATTATATATATTTATATCATCATATTTATTATATAATATTTATTTATAGTCAACTCACGATAAGCAAAATATTGATAATATAATATTCATCACTTCAAGTTTGGAATCTATTAATTACATCAGCTTTCGAACATTCTTGATCTTCTCATATCTTATGCATGCGCAGCTCGTATCGCAAGATCGAAAATACTACGGCAAAAACTTGTGCGATAGATGTTCATTCAAGCGTTACGCGGCAAAATAAAATAGGACTAATTTAATCTCTCTCGTGTACGGAGAACGAAAGAGGGAGAGAGGAAGAGCACGTACCCCCGCTCGATCTCGCTCGTAAAAATAAAAAAAAAATAAAAATACGGCCAGTGGGACTGGCAGGGTTCGTTTGGCAGCCCGGAGCGAAACGAATGACCGCACGGAGCGGAACGACAGTACGGGAGAACCTCTTCCAAGAAGAAGAAGAAAGAGAACAAAAAGAGGCGGAAAAACCAGACTGCAGGAGAAAGGACGAAGATGTCCCGAAGATGGGAGGCGAGTGCAGAACGAAACGATCTAATGAAGAGTCACCTGACTCGCATCTTATAATCTCTGGCGCGAGTAACGCTAGATGCGGACACACTGCATTTACCGGTGAGCGATGGCACAACTCGGCTTTCAGCGAAGATTCCCCCCTGGCAAAATCACGCAAATGCGTACACGACAATTAAATCGCTAAATCACTTAGTCTTTTGACCGCAGCGCGAAACACACGTTTCGTTATTTCGCGCGATGTTATACGCAATTACGACACATTTCTGTTTCATTTTTGCAATGANAAAAAAAAAAAAGAGTGGCTCGGCTCGGTCTAGGAATCGTTTGTGTTTGCAGAACGGCGCTTTTTAAAATAGAAACACTCTGTGCATCTATTTTAGATATAGCGCGGCAGAAAATAAAAGCGCAAGAGTTGAAAATACAAATGCAGTGGATGCTGGATGCATACATATGTAAACACGTATCTTTTCAGATTCCGCGTACACATATATGTATTGTTTCCTGAGATTCGTGCATAGCCTCGCAGCTGCGACCGGACCTGCGGCTGCGTGAAAAGTGGACACTAGGACCGCGTGCGGCAATTTTTAGTTTCAATTAATTCTCCATCAGGGAAATTCAAAACCTGCCATTTGTTAGCTTCATTTCTGTTTGAATTGGAGTATTGCAATACTTTTTACATGTACACTTTGTAAATATGTAAAAGCAACTACGAGCTGCTCCGTTTTCACCGATGCTATTAATAAAAGATATTTTCACGAGTTTAAAACATTTTTCCTTAATAAAAATTATAATTAAACAGTTTGTGGAAGATTACGTTTTTTTTTTAAATTTTGTCATTAAATAGTTTTCTTGTTAATTATCCAACGTGTTAATATTTTATTAAAAGAAAATTCATTTGAGGTTAAAGAAAATTCTATTGTTGTGCTTTTGTTCGTTGAACAATTAATATATCAATTTTTTAAATAATTCAGAACAAGGCAATTTGTAGTTTCCTAAGTTCCATTATTAAAAGTATAATTAAAGCGCACTCTTTGTGTGTGCATATACATATATGTGCGAGGTCGTCATCATTAATACTTATTAGATGAAATAAATTGGCGTTCATATTTGTACACGTGTATGAGAAAACTGAGATGTCGAAACTTAACAAATATAAAATCGCAAATTGCAAAGATTGAAAATGCACATTCATGTTACTACTTCATATGGCACGTATCCAACGTACATTCATTTGCGTACCTATGCGTGTGTGCACGTCACACAGATGGATCGCACAGAGATACCTCTCTTCGCGAAGATCGCTGATCCAACAAAGTCCAATAGAAACCACTCACGAGGAAAGGGTAACGGCGGAAAGGGGACGGTGCAAGTGGTTCCGGTCGAAATTGGCGGTTCGACTCGGCCGATCTTGCCAAAGCCCCATTTAATAATCCTGACAGAGAGAGAGAGAGAGCGAGGGTAAGGAGAGTAGGTGCGGGTGAAGCGGGACGGAATATATGGAAACACGGGTAAGTTCAGTTAGCTCACTTTATCCGCGCTACCAAAGGTACCGAGGCTGTAGATCAATAACGCAGTTTGGGGAGATTCGCTGACGACCGTTTCCTGCCGCAACTTATGAAGACGCGAGGCGACGCGGTGCCATCGCGAGGACGAATCGGGGTCGGAAATCACACCGGCACCAGACGTCGTCGGTCCCGATAAGATGAACGATGTCCGGGAGAAGAATTTCATCGCGCGATAACACATTGTTTTCGGAACTGCGAACGGAGAGAAAGAAGACGCAAACACACTCTTCGCCAAAGAGAACCTCCAACTGTCATTTCGAGTAAAGAAGTCCGTAAAGTTGTCCAAAGTCATAGTAAATTCCTTTTTTATTTACTGTTATTGCATATAAGAATCAAATACGAATGTATGTATTTTTAAACACACTAGAGGGTCTGGGAGACCTTCCTGAAAAAACTTTACTTCCGTGTCATTTTATTTTAGTTGAGCAATGAAGTTAGTCAATCATATCGGTCGATAGGGGAGACTTTAAACTTTTTTTCCATCTAACCCGAATCTTCTTTCTCATTCCGTCTTCACACAGCAAGCGATTGAATTTTAGGAGGATTTCCAGCAATGTGTTTAAGGGCCAAAACGTAGATGAAAAAGTGGCATTTTTACTTAAAATAGATAGAAAAGCTATTTCGTCATATATTGGATTTTGAAATGTGAATGTTTATTTTTTCATGTTGTATAATTTAAAAATTATACGAGTTTTACAATTTTAAGTAAAAAATGTTGTATATTTTCTAATCTGTTTGTTACATTTAATTTTAAAGTACTAATTGTTAAACAAACATTATCAATATATAATATCAGAATAATTGCTGATAATTTATTAATTGGTTATTTAAATTATCATAAAATTGTCTATTTTACACGCATACGTATGTGTGTATGTGTAGAATATATATTACCGAGTGGTGTAAAGTGTTTTACCAGTGTTAAATTTATATTGCAGTTACGCAGTACCATAGAAAGCAGAAAATTATGGGTAGATACCTATGTAAAGATTATGGGAGCCGTTAATATAAATTTGATCTCAAAAACGGGAATAAAGAAATATGTACCTGTGCGAGCTTTTTATGTATGTTTTCCCAATACATTTTTCAGCGAAAACCCTGCTGTTAAGTCAGAGGATGAAAGAGGATGACTAACAGCGTTATGAATCACGATAATATTCATAGACTATGGTAGAAATATTAATAAAGTTAAATGGCTATCTCCTCTCATTACATGGATAATAAAGAAGATATTTATTGTCAACAATAAATCTCGATCTATGATTGGAGATCATAATCGTACTATTAAAAAAATTTGAGCTGTATCACGGCCGTGTTATAAATCTTCTTATAATATTTAATATCAATATCGTTACTAAATTATTAATGTAATTATTTCATGTTCGAATACGTTAGAGTTTAGACAAAGGTTATTACCTTTCATTGCTGCAAGTTGCACACTATTTATTGTATAAAAAGGAACTTTTATACTTTTGTAAAAATAAAATGTTTCAGATCATCAAGAATCATTTAGTGATTCTGTTAATAAACAGCTGCGAAGAAAGAGTACAAGACATTTTACTCTGTCATACTAAAATCGATCTTGCATTTGCTCGTGGAGCTTAACTTTGGTATAATTACCAAAGTCTACTTCGAAGCTGCATACGAGAATAGGATTCGCATTTACCTCGAGAAATCCTGCGCTGCTTCAGGTTCAATGAACGGTGGATCAAATACTAAAGTCACGAAGTCGGAATCTGTTCATTACGCTTTCTCTGCTACCTTGCTCTGCTCTGTTTCCCCCCTCGACTACCTAGAGAGCAACGAGGGCAAATGTGTGTCGCAGGATGAGGCCGACTGATTACTGCACATTAGCGATTACACATCGGAGGAGAAGAGAGAGAAGGAGGGGGGGAGGAGAGAGAGAGAAAGAGAGAATCATGTGGGATGACGTTAAGTATGTAACACTCCGAGATCTCGAGATATGCCGCACGATAGATGCCGCGCATTCTTCTCTTCCCTCTTGTTCACCGTCGCCGCACCAATACCAACCGGTGATTACTCTCGCCGGGGAGCACGTATGCACGGGGCGCTGCCCGTGTAGGGGCAACGACGCGGAGAATACCGGAGAAAATGAGACGGACGGAGGACTATGAGGACAGAATGAAATAGTGGCTGAGAGAGTCGAGAGCGGAATGAGCGTACGCGCGCGAGATGGCCGGCAGCGGATGGTAAGCGGAGTGTGTGTATGTGTGTGTGTATATATGTGTGTAAGAAGGATATTCAGACCTTTAGTACTGGGTACGGAGAGAGAGTCAGGTGTTGGTTACGAGGTCCTAAAATCTCGAATCCGCCCGGCATCCGAAAACTGATGAAGCATTCAACGTAAGAGCGGACCAAGTCCGTAATTTGTAAGGTTCCCCTTTCAGATATTTCATATTTAGAGCGTATTTTACAAATTATGAACCATTCATGTGACAGAACCCCTGCGTCGCAACAAAATTCGTATATGCATACGTCGTATACAGAAGTTGGCATTCAAAATATTTAACAATAATGTAAATTACTTTATAAATAAAATAAAATAATGTGTTTATAAGATAAAAACATATCAGGTCAACCGTCAAACCCTATGTGGCCTACCTGAGCTTTGCGATTTTTTATCAAATCTTTTGCTGGGTCCAAACCGAAAAACTGATGACCAGATTCAAGATAGGGAACATTTCTAAACATTAATTTAAAATATGGGATAATTTCATGTATGTACATGGATTTGTAAACGCTGGACGTTTTCTAAAGTAGCAGTACTCTTTGTATTTTAAGTTGACATATTCTGTATAAATAGATTTATTATGAAATTATCGCAGTAAGCGGGAAGATTTTTAGAAAAAGTACTATTTAGGTCGCATTGAGTATATACGTGTTCAGTATGGCCTCATTATATGTTTTCCTGCTTTTCACAAAAAGAGAGAAATGAATAATAAATAAAGTGATCCTATATTACTTTTATAAGTTTATTGGCATATTGACGTATAAGTGTACGTAAAGAACTATTTTATATCGTTCACAAGCCATTAACCAAACAATTGACTCATCTCAATTTTTCCGCCTTAAGACCGTGACTTATGAATCGCAATTTAGGTGGATTAGAATTTATGATCTGGAGTAATAAAAGTATCGGAAAAACATTACAATCGACGTGTATACTTATTATTGACGTAGGTTGGCCATATTCTACAGTTTCCTTTCTTTGACTATAAACAGGACGTTATGACGAAGATATTAAACACAGTGTTGTAAATATAGAGGTACAATTAATCTGAACTACGGAAATTAATAACCATCACTTGATAGTTCTAGAAAGCAGTAATTTACCCGTAAAATATCGGATCATAATCACGAAAATTCAACTTCTGCCCTCACTGTCAACAACGGAAACTGAGCAATCAACTGTTGCAAACAAGTACTGCCTATACGACATACTAGCATTGAATTTACTGTGTAAGTACTAGCATTATTTCAATTTACTATGTAACTACTTAGAAACAGCAAGATGTCATTGGATACAATTACCTTAAATCAAGATATTGAGGACGTAATTATCTAAGATTCGTATGTAAAGGTTCCCTTTTGTCCTCTGAATGTTAGTTAAATTACAGGTATCTTGTAATTCGCGATCTTAATTTTCTCTCACGTGTGAATTTGGATTCTGTTTTTATTTAATAAAAATTCATTAGTAAATTTATTATAGTTTCTGAATTATGAATGATTGAAAAAGTGATCGCGCAGTGAGTTTCGCAGAGAAAAATGAAGCAGGTGAAAAAATTAAATTAGATATGAAATTAGTTACACACAATTACACAGGGACAAAAAATTATTGTATCAATTTGACAAAGTTCCTGTCTGAAAGAGGAAACGGGGAAAAGGGGGAGGGAGAAAGGGATATGCATGCCACCGTACAGGAGGGACAGAGCACGAGAAGACGGACAAAGAGAGGAGAGGAGACGGGAAAGAGAGCATCGAAGGTGGTGTCGAGTTGCGAGCGCGGGTGTGTCTCGTGTGTGGCGGAGTGCAAGGAGCGCGCTGACTCGGACTAATAGGCTAACAGGCTAATGTCGGCTCGTTTTGCCCTCTGATCTCCGCTCGAGCGCTCGCAATTATCGGAGTCAACTGGTACGAGTTGACCCACCGGTGGCTTTTTACGGCCGTAGCATCCCATTCATGAAATCGTGAGCCCGCGTCTGGCCGTCGGAATGCACGGTGGAACGCGCACAGGGCGACGCTACATTTCCCGCTCTCGCTCCCGCCTTCTCGCTTGCTCGCGCGTAGTCCTGCGAGTTTTCCGAGACGATATACCCTTGGGGGAACCTCCCCAATGGGTTTCGTGCATTCCACGTTTCCCCAGCCGTGATATTAACCCGAGGGACAATGAGCCTACGTGCTTCCTACGGAGATTCCTAATTTTACGCGCTTAGGTAGCCATCACTACTTCAAAAGTCATTTTCGACTTTCGACAATATTCGAGCCAACGAGTCGTTACAAGTAATATAACTGTGGGCATGTGTGTATTTAGTTATTTCTGTTTTAGATAAGTTTTATGTGATTAAATGTAATATTATTTTAAATGTAAGATTCAAAATTAAATTTAACTGTAGAACAAATAAATGCGTTAACCCCAATATGTCAGATAAATATTTTGAAATGGAGACACGTCCAACTTAATTGCAAAAAGCGTCTAAAAATAATCAAGAATTTATTAATGCATATATTCTGACTTCAATTAAAGATATAACTAACAAATAAAATTTGTCTCTCTGGTCGCGCTGCAAAAATCAATTTAAAATTATGGAAAATCTAATTTATTTAGACTATTATACTTTACTTTTTACTTCATATAGACTGACGTTTCTAAGAATACACATGTGAAGAAAGCGTCTCTTGAAGCACGAATTGAAAAATAAAATCCAATATGTACATACAGTGTAAAACATTACATTTATAGAACTGTTTTACATATATAAAACAGTTCTATAAATTTTTAAATAACTATTTAATTTTTTATTTACATAAGAAAATAATCAAAACAATAAGATATATAGGCTCGTGTATGCTAACCGCTATTTATATTTACAAGGAGGTCATTAAAACCGAGCATAAAAGGTGGAATATATATATTAAAATAAGTTTTACATAGAACAAAGTCTTGTAATATTACGAAACGTTTCGGCTGTACTTAGCCTTTTTCAATCGTCCAACAATTAATACATAAAACTTCGTTAATACGCTAACAATATTAGTTACATCAATAATTAGTTGTGCAAACAATATTAGTTACATCAATAATTAGTTGTGCCTGACCAATACTTTCTCGCTTCCAAACGAGGAATTGATGGAGTTACAGCATCGGTAATTCGTTCACATATCTGAGACGTACCAGGTGTGTCGGTAATTCTTTTCCGGTTTTTTCGCTAAAGAAAACACGTTACTTAGA
>QKQZ01000483.1:0-20759 GCA_003595255.1 Solenopsis fugax | reverse complement strand
TACTTGTGTCGATGGTTTTTGTATTTGCGCTCAACACCCAGCACGGCTCTTAAGCTCGTTTTTTTCAGCTTGAATCTTATTTTTCTTTAAATCGAAATTGTTTCACAAGGTATTAATGTATAGTGATTTTATCTGAAATTATAACTAAAACTTATACTTTAAATTTATTTGAGAGTACACTAGCAGGATTTGAACCCCTTGAAATATTTGGATCATGAATCTTCTGTCTTATGCGCTACGCCATTTTTTCAACTAACAGATGTATCATACATGTTTCTTAAATCCCGCCTACTAATTATATAATATCAAATTCCTCATCAAAAACTGAGTCGAGAAAAGTCCATTTTTTCTATAATGCTTAACCCTTAAACACATCGATCCGGAAAATTACGTTAACTCATTTTCCGGTCTGAGAGATTTTTTCAACTTTGATAAGCTGTAACATTGGTTCCAATCGATATTTTTCAACAATCTCTCTCTCTCTCTCTTTTTTTCTTCAATTAAAAGTTTAGAATCTCAGAAATGTAAAACCATTAAGTAAAAATAAAAAATTGTTCAAAAATTCACTTTTTCTTTAAAAAATCATATCTTTGTAACAAAAAATCTTTAAGGACTTTACAATATGGCGTTTTAAAGCTAAAGAGTCACACTTTCAAAAAAAAAAATTATGTCATTATCATTTCTATAAAAAAATATAATTATGTAACAAGGCGAATATGAGGTATTTAATTCAAAGTGTATAAAATTGAAAATTGATGTGTTTCGTGATATATTTCGGACTCTGCTCAGAAGCCCCCTTTTCCAAAGCCCCCTTTTCCAACACCAGCATAGTATTCCAACTTTAGATAGAGTATATGCGAGTAACATACGCGAACGGACCTGTTCGAACGTGTTTTGTGCGGTTTTTTTTTTATATAAGATTACTCACAAGAGTTACACTCACACACAATGGTGGTCCCACAGACCCCAACAAAACTTTGCTGCCGTTCCGTTCGAATTCTAGTTAACCAATAAAGTTGATCAACCATATCAGTCGAAAGGAGAGATTTCAAACTTTTTTTACCTTTTGGTACGAACCTTCTATCTCATTCTGTCTTCACACAGCAAGCGTTCGAAATATTATAAGGAGTCTCCTAGACCCTCTAGTGTGTTTAAGGATTAATGAAGCAGTATAAAAGTAATTACTGAATAAAGCTAATTCAATCAGCGCCATCCTTTAGACAGGCATACGTCAGTGAGCCGCGCGTATAATAGTATGTTTGAACGCTCTGCCTACATCGCTATGCCTTCGCAAATTCATATTGTCGCTATATTGTAATAATACGAAAAACTTTTTTACACTAAGAATATTCTTCTCATTAAAAGACAAGGAATAGAACTCTTACTAAAATTGGATTATAGTGCTTATATAAAAAATCTATTATATTTTTAAATTAATAAAATTACTAAAAAAAAATTTGTTTTGTAAATTTAAAACTTTGTGCGTTTTTTTACGTAGAATAGATATATTGTATTTCTCTTGTTGATATTTGGTAACTGAATTATTAAGGCCAAGTTCTACTTCTTTCGGTTTAAAGAAATCGATTTTTTTCTTTACATTTTTTACATCTCTAAGTTGTGTAGATTATTCTTGTAAAACGATTTTGCGGTATTCGAATTATTTAAAAAGATATAGCCTGCTGAATGTAGCAAGTACTGATGCAACGACGCGATCGCATAAAATCAAATTATTCGGCCAATTTAAACACTTGTGGTGAACTTTTTTGCTTTTCTTCATATAAAGAACAACATACACCTGCGATGCACATTTTTAGTCGATAACAGTGGGTACTAAGTAGTTGTAACTAATTTTATCTGATATTCAGTTTAACTTTAAACACCTTTTTCTCGGAACCATTTTTTAATATTCCGAACAGAGGATATCTCATGAACCAGTCAACCAATTGAATCTGACCAAATTATACGATAATTAGATTCTTTTTATTGGAGGATGAACCTCAATAAGGAATAAAATATATAAAATTAGTATTTTTTCATAGCATTGAATTTGAAAAAAAAAACAGTCAAAAAATGAACTTAAATTTTAATAAGCCGCCATTGTAAAATTTTTCTTTATATTGTGATTTATCCTCCAATAAATTTATTAGTAAAATTTATATTTTTTAGTAAAATTTCCCGCAACTTTGTCATACAATTTTTACAGTTGGAATCCTGTTCGAGATTGGGCCGTGTAAATGGAAACAGTTACTCGGACCGATACGACGACAGTTGCCATTTAAAATTTTGTAGTTTACAAAAAATATTTTTATACATTTTAAAGTGTGATAAGTAACATGTAAAAAGTCCCGAATTCCTACCTCTTTTCTATAAATTCGAAAAAAAAATCCTAAGAATAACCTATTTTTCGGTCAAAAGAAATAGAATCTGGCCTTAAGTTATTTTTACTATTTGTATATACTGAAAAAATATTTTATTTTCAAATAAATATATTTATTTTAACATCATTTCCTTGATAAAAAAAATATTTTCTAAGTTTAAAAATAAATTATTTTATATTAGCCAATATTTATTTAAATCAAGGAAATGATTTAAACATAAGAAACCTTTTTTTCAGTATACCACAAAATGAGAGTAAAGCAATAAAATTAAGCAATAAAGTTAACATGTATTCAGCAAACAGTAAAATTATTACACAAATCAAGATTGAGAAATTTCCGAAATCGTTATTGTTTTTGGTACTTCTCTTGTGTGACACACACTTTGGGATTGTATTTTGGTATAAAGGGTAACACACCGAAATTTAAACTAGTGAATATTATAAGCACATAATTAGCATTAAATAATGTGTTTTTTTTCATTATTACTTTTTTTTAATGAGTATTCTAACTTTTTTCAAAGTATAAAAATAATTTCATGCTAAATGACTAGAGCAATAAAATCAGGATTAAAGCAATAAATTAACATAAAGAATACAAATCTTCCGTACGTACGTTTCATACGATTATGCCTATAGCTTAATAGACATAATGTTTGTATTCGTGATTTTATTAAATTTTCATATTCTATTCATGACAATACATGTAACAAAAATGTACAAAATGTTTTTTATACACATTTTACAGACACATGTTACTTTTTACAGATACCGTTATGCATTTAGAAATAAATGGTTAAAATAAGTCAGAATAAAAGCGATAAAAAATTTGCTCAATTTGTATTAATTTTGTTTAGATCAATTCATTATTGTATCGATGTACTGACAAAATGTTAATTATTCTACATGAAATACACATTACAGTGGTCAAAATATTGCGTACCAAATGGAGATTTTTATATAATTTACACTTTTGGTGCTTCCTTGAGAAGAATTTTTCTAAGGCTCTTTTTCTGAAATAAAAAAAATGCAATTAATATCTAATTTAAAAAAATATTGAAACAAATTTCTTGATATCAACATGTATTTAACAGCGTAATATAATTTAACTTTTTTTAGGAATTACAAACTGGGAATAGTAACATTTTGAGACAGTAATTTAGAATCAAGGATCAGTAAATTTAGATTTGTTCGCCTTGCAACTAACCTTGACTCTTGAACTAGACGCATATAATTAACACAATTATCGATATTGGTAATGCAAGCACATTCAATTTTCCCAGGATATTATCTGTGTGCGTCAAATCAGATATTAATACCATCATGACCATACATTATGTGCTTTGTTATATTTTTTTTATCCGTTTCTTATTCTTAACAATTATTTTTTATTCTAATAAATTGCAACAAACAATTTTCGAAGGCTTATTCACAAAAGGTTATTCACTTCGAAAATATATAACAATAAATGCATGTTTCCTCTTTTTTACTATTGACAAAAACTTTTTCTGGTAAGAATTTTAAAGCAAAATTTATATTTCCGCAATACCTGAAGTCTCGCGGCGATCAGTCCGACAATTAGAAAAAGAGTCAAGATATTAAAGAAAAGGGCAAGTCGTGTTGTCAAAATCGGCCGTACTGACGTCATTAAACCTTGATGATTATTATATTCGCGTATCCAGTCTTGCACCATGATAGTGTTTGGATCTAGCATTTTGGGACCTAAGATAGCCTATAATTAAATCAATAAAACCTTTGTAAATTTTTATATATAGATATATTCATAATTTTAGTAAGTTTTTATACATTAAACACATTCAGTTATTGTTTCTAGTCAACCATTTTATGAATGTGAATATATATTTTTGAAACAAAAAAGAGGCGGTAATCAAAAATAAAATAAAAATGTTCTCATTTTGTCCATCATACTTATAGCCAAATTATCAATAGTATGAAATCCGGTCAAAATAACTCTTTAGACAAAAATATCTCTTTTCTTAGAAGAAAATATTGTATTTCCTCCCTTTTCCTCCCTCTTCCTCCCTCTCTTTTTGTTTATTTTTTATTTTTGCGTTTTGTGCATTTCAGCCAACAGGGCTCACTATTACTTTTCTTGGCGAAACTATTGGAAGTGATACATGTTATACTAACGAAGTCGCAGGCCAAGGCCACTGAATTCAACGGCGCTCTACATAATGGGCAAGGTGGCGGCGCAGATGTGATTCTAACATCGCAATAATTCGCTAGGCATTCTACACATAGCAAATGACCGCAAGGAGCTCTCACGCCAATTTTCGGTTCTCCCAAGCAGATTGGGCAAACTTCGCCATTGTATGTCACTATGGATCTGTCATCGCTGCTAAAAAAAACGGTAGTACATCGTTGCACATGTGTGTGTATTTCGCGCATGTGATACGCAAAAATTGCAAAACGTAAGATATAAAGGATAGGTTTGGCTGAGTCATTAAAGTAAAAGAATTATATTATGTTCATGCAACGTCTCATTTTGTGCTGTGAAAGTTTCCGTCACAGTTTTTATTGGATTTTAAAAGATCTATAGTTCTACTTTGGAATTCTTGAAAAAATTCTGGCGATAAACATTGCTTTTTTAATTTTTAAATAATTTTTATCATCAAAAAATTTTTATCGAAATAAAAATAAAATGCAGATCGGTTTTCGAGTATTCTATGCAAAATATTTTCTCATGTAGTTCTGAACGTATTTAAATTTGCTTCATCTATCAGAAACTATAGAACTGTTGAAGATAAAGCCAGAACTCTCAATAATTAATGAGTTTTCACGAAATGATACACCAGCTTTACACACTCTAAAAAATATATTAAATAAAACGGATTAAACTAAGCAAATATAAATTTATACAATTAAACTATATATATAGCAATTAGTGAAACAATATTCTGCATTTTGCGTTAATTTATTACAAACTATTTGTGTAAAACACAAAAGTTCTTTTCTTGAAAATATACCTGAGTTCATTTATTTTGATATTCGAATTGTCTTCTGGCTCGACTGTAGTCTTTTGAATTCTTCGTAAACTCCATCTTCTGCTGGATAAATCCTTCTTCTTGAACAAGATATAAATCCCGAATCCTACTGCGAGCACCGTAATCCGAAGAGCGTAGCCTTTCCATCCCGAGATCGGACCTTCGTTCGGAGGCACAATAAAAGTAAGGGTCCTCATTCGATATTGTTCGGTGAGGTTCATCTCGCAGTTTTCTCTTTGAACCGACTTCGATTAATTAATTTAGTACTTGAATACAATTTGTTGATATTTTTCTGCGATTCCAACTCATTTGAAAATTTCAGAGTCGATGAGTTCTTGATTAATAGATAGATATGTGAACGATGATGACAGATAATGACAAAGTGATGTTCAATTATCATCGCGATGATCTGGTATTAAATTCATGACGTTAATTATCTGAATCTAACGTTTGATCATTTATAGTTTATCTACAATGCGCGCAGTAAGCCTTACGTCTCGTAAGAAATTAATCAATCACAATCGATCATTTTTGTCACAAATAACTATGATTCGATTTCTTACAGCTTAAGGCTTATTGCGTGCATTGTAAGCAAACCATTACAAATCTGTGTATGTCTTGTATTATATTATACAATAGTTGAGAACATTCCTTTAAAGATGTATTTAATTACATCCATTTTTACAAATGTGCTATACTTTAAATGAACTATACACATAAAAGTTGTGTTTTCAGCATTCTATTTTCATTAAACAATATATTTTTATAGTTCATTTAGGGGGAGTTCCCCTAGTGCCGGACGCTTAAGATTTTTCTTAAATAAATAAAAAAAATAATACTACAATCTTTTTATTCTGCGTTATTTATTAAGTTAACAATATTAGAAATCAAATAAAGCAAAAAATAATCAACATTATCATAATAGTTAACTTAAATTAACGTTAAACTTTGGTATACGATTTTAAGAAATCAACAAGTGGAATCTACCGGACACAGTAGTACCGGACTTAATATAACCCAGAACAGTTTTTTTTCAACATAATTTGCATTGAATATGTTATAAGCAGAGAAATTATACTGTCATAAGTTTTTCGAGATTATGAAAAAAGTTTTGAACTTGCAGTTCATTAAAATCCACAGCTTGCATTAAACTTATAGACTCAAATGTTCTTAGCGAAAGATCAGTGTGTCTAGCCATAAAATCATAATGAAAATTTTTGCCCGCTATTCCTTTTTCTATGTTAAAGCGATAAAAATACAAATAGGAACGCAAGATTGATATTTGTACTGTCCGGCAATAGGGAAAATCGTTTTGTCCGGAACTAGGGGACAGTAAACCCATAAAAAAAAATTTTTTTTTAACCAATGCACTGTATACACAAAATATAAAGATTATTAAAAAACTACTTACCAAAAGATATAAATAACGCAACTCACATATCTTTAGACCTCACAAATTGGTAGACATAATAATTTATAATTTATACGATGCACCAGCTTCCCATTAAACTCAACCGATCTCCTTAGTTATGCATACACGACTAGAACTTCTCGAAATCTGATTGTTGTTTGTTCTATCACCTCTTCAACTTACGTGGAATAATGGCGCGGTAACGATTTAACTGTCACAGATATAGATAATGTCGGTATTAGATGCCGTCCGACGTTAGAGGAACTTCCCCTACTATATTTGTTATTATTTTAAATTTAAATATTGTCATAATATTTAAATTTAATATATAATAACAAAGATTTTAAATTTTTTACACAAGTATTCAAGATTTATACAAAATTGCGATTCTTAGCTTAGTTATTTTATAAATAAATTTTGTTTATTCACAAACTAATTACTATTTATTTACAGCTAATCACTGTATCACAATGAAATTTTATATATATCATCTTAAATACTTAAAGCTATTATACAAAAAAAACTTCGGATTTTTGTCATTATTTCTTAATTTATTTTTATTAAAGCACATTTTTACTTTTTATTAAAATAATTTTTGATTCGGATAAAAAATTACCGCCAAATTTTTTGTATTACTTTTAAAAGCAACATATTACAATCTGTAACTTTTTCATAATTTTTTCATTATTCTGAAAATATCTATATTATATTTTTAATTCATTAGTTTACGATTTTAAATTAACAAATAAGACCGAAACGTTCCGTCTCATTGTATTATTATTATTAATACCAAAATGTATTATACTTTTATAAATAACATCTAAATTCACTCATTTCGGCCTTCTAATACTTTGCAATTTATGATTTTAATTATGAAAATCCAATGTTAGATGAATCTGCATTTTTTATAAACATTTTCGAGATTTCATGTATTGACTTTTTAATCTAATAATAATACTATTATTAAATAGTATTAAATCTATTAATATTATCATCGATATTGTTTCTTCCCGTTTTTTTTTCTTCAAATTTTACATTGATGTTATTGAAATTTTGATCAGTTTGTTTTTTTCTAATCTTATTTTTAAAATGCGAATAAATTTCTATTAATTTCTGAGGATCAAAACAGTTACAAGTGAGATAAGATTCTAAAGTATTAAAATCTTGTCTCGCTCATTAATTCTAAAATTATGATTGATAAGAATTCCAATTCTAGAATTATGATTGATAAGGTTCCAAATCGGACAGTATCGCGTTTGATTTTTGCATTCTTGCAAAAAGTACAGCGTATGCATGCGGGAATCGCGTGACAATCTGTTCGTTCACGTAACCAATTGGACAAAATCACTTTGATCTCTGTCAGCAAACCCATGCTTTTTTTGGAGATAAAATTCAAAGTGCCCATGTGCAACGAACGATAAACAACAACGAAAAACATTCGAGAGACACGGGAATTGGATTAAACATGTCGGATGTGCGCCATGTTGGCGTGAAACTTTGCACCGGCAGTGCTATGCATACTTTCGCACTTCCATTCGACGTGCGTGACAAAAGCTTTTATTCAAAGACATTGAAAAGCTTTGTGCATAAATCTGCATCTCCATTTGTTCCCTTTTTTTTTATCGAACTTTCCTTTATTTTCCATCGTGGACGAATCGAAAAAAAATAAATGTCTGCTATAAATTAATATATTGTGGTATAGAAAAAAGCTGTCATATCGCGACAGAAATGCTTTGTGACGATTTCAGTTAAAAGAAAAAATATATGCCGAGCATGTGACATGTCGATTTTGTTTCATTTGCGAATTGATTACTCTGTCATCAGATACCTTTTAATACTCTAGTTTTTAGCTAAGGATGTTACATTACCCTTGAGATATCTGGATTTGTTTCCAGCTACAGCAGCACCATCAGCTTCAGCAGCAGATCCTCCGACAGCAGTACCATGCCCAGGAACGACAATTGGCTGAATTGCATGAACAACAGATGCATCAACTAAAGGTAAGTCTACGAATATAATCTAGATTTAAATAGATTTGTTTCTACTTGACATCAATTTGTTATTTGATAAAGTTATCTTCCCAGAACGTGCATGGAAGGATGTTCTCCCCAACTAATTAAATAGTGGAAAATCGCTAGGATACTAACATCTTCTATAGAGACATCCTCCTATTTCTCCGTAACTAAACATTGCACTACATTAATATTGATAAAAACTTGATCTATTTAATTAATTAAAAAAATTCAGTTTATTTAACGACAACGAATTCTTCAGATGAAAATAAAATTTTGATAGTTCTTTTTGGCAAATTGCACAGTTTAAACAATAGTATATTATAAAATTTAGCTGTGTTGAATGTATAATATTTCATATTGCTGTATTTCTTCATTATAATTTAAGAATAATTGTATATTTTTACGAACTTATACATGGATTAATTTCTTTATGCACAATTATATTTTTAAATATTTTATACAGCTAAAATATATGATGTCATTTCATATATGATTTTTTAAACTATTTTGCGTATATAAAATTATTAAAATGGAGTTTAAAAATTATAATTCAAATTGAATAAGAAAAGCNAAGCCTTTTACGGTCGTAGCTAGATCTTCGTGCTATGTTTGTGTGATTTTATATACCCATTCAAATTTAACGAAACTGCGCGCTGATTACTTTTCAGACATAACACAGCCCTAAGTTAAATACGAATGAGTAATATCACGTTTTTATTAAATTAAAATTTCGAATCTGGGACCTCCTGAATCTCCGGTACGGGTGTCTTCCGTAAGACACCCGGACTGGAGATTCGGGAGATCCCAGGTTCGAACCCTGGCTGAAGTGATATTTTTCGCAATAAATTCTTTACATTTTTTCAGGAGGGAAGGGGTTTAATATCTAGATGCAAGTCAGCATCAATCATTATTAAATTAATTTTAATTTTTAAAAAAAGGGTATATAAAAATCACACAAGTAAAATTTATAAAAAGCACTAAGATCCAGCTTGACCGTACAAGGCGTTCTTATTTCAATTTGTATGTATTACATTAACGGTCGAATATCTCCAATTTTAAATCACGCGCCTGAAACATGCGTTCTCACTCATATACGATTATTGAGAAATATCACCGAGGCCTCAGTGGTCGAAGTGATAAGATGCCCGGACCGGAAATTCGGGAGGTTCCAGGTTCGAACCCTGGCTGAGGTGATATTTTTCGCAATAAATTCTTTACAGTTTTTTCAGGGGAGATAAGGGGTCTAACACCAAGATGCAAGTTAGCATCGCTTATTATTAAAATTATTTCTAATTTAATAAATGTGATATTACCTGTTCATGTTCAACTTATAGCTGCGTTATGACCGGAAAAATAATTCGGCGCGTAGTCGGTTGAATTTGAAAAAAGGGTATATAAAAATCACACAAGTAAAATTTATAAAAAGCACTAAGATCCAGCTTGACCGTACAAGGCATTCTTATTTCAATTTGTATGTATTATTTACATTAACGGTCGAATATCTCTAATTTTAAATTAATTTAAATTTAAAAAATTAATGAAATTAGAGGCTTTATATACAAAATTGAAGTATCTAACAAAGGTATTTTAACCAATAAGAACCAGCACAGGATATTTTTTCACTTAATAGTTTTTTATTAATCAAACGATCATAAAGGTCGTTTTATCAACGCTAATAACGCAAATATATACTATCGCAAACGTTTCGACTCACAATTCGAGTCCTTTTCAGTGCATACTCGTTGTATCAGTGCCGATGATCAGTGATTTCATTTATTTATACTGTACGTAACGGTGAGTAAGATTTCTGTTAGTTGTGAACAATCATGTCAAGCAGTATTAACTATCAAAAAACGGTTCTGAGTCGTTTGGACAACTTCCTATATCTGTTAGTTGTGACAGCAAATTTAATAATCAAGCGATTTGGACGTGATACAGATATTAATATAATATTTATATTATTAATATAATTTATCGTATATGGACATTGCACAGCTTAGATATCGCTGTCGCAGTAAACCTGCATTCGAATAAGCAACTATTTCGTCTCTTCTTGCACAATGGGTCCAGGCATTTTCTTTTTTATATATGTATAGGGGAAGATAAAGCAAAACGGCGTAGTTAAGATTTAATGACAAATTAAAGCTAAGTTTTTAAAATTATTACTTCTTAAATATTCTTTGGATATTCATCTTTCAATATAACTATCGTTAAATAATCTGTAGAGAATTATAAACTTTATTTTAAAAAATAATATAAAAGTGCATTTCTCCCCATCTTACCCCACGGATAGAGTAAGACAGGATATCCTCGTGCATAAAATGGGATACACTTTAAAATTATACTATAATTTAATACTAATATCACAAGTGAAAATATGAGATAAAATCATAAGAAAATCGCAAAAAAATATAAATTATGGTCTAACTTAACACAGCTGCCTACTTCGCTGGCTCGTAAGTAATTTATTTCAATAACCGAGGGGCCACATCTAACGCGTATGCCTGATTGTGATTCCTGTATTCTAATCGCGCGATACAGGGACATCCTGTTTTACCACTCTGTCTTGTCCCACCTTCCCTTAATATTGACAAAATATCACAATATTAACTTTAAGCTAGGTTAACTATTTTTTATTATCATAAAACTCGAAGAAATCACGTGATGTTTCAATATCAATAATAACATGTTGTTATCTGGGCTATTTTCTTGGCAAAAAATTCTCATAATATCTTACAATATTTTAAAAAATTTCTTATATTTTAAATTTATGAAATTTTGTAAAAAGATCCTAAATTTCTTCACATTTTAGAAGTTTTCTTTACAAATCATAGAACGAGAAATCTTACTACACTTTATAATTCAAATGGAAAGAATTTCAGAAAAGATGTAGATCTTAGCATTTGTGAAAAGTGTTTCAATTCATATGAAAAAACTCAGAAAAATTTTCTAAAAGATTACAAAATTACAATGGAAATTATGAAAAATTATTGGGACCTTGAATAAGTTCTCGCTGTTTTCCAACAAATGGCATTACCAGAACTGCGTGCGTGTAGTTTAAGATGGTAACGCATCTATAAGGAAGTACTATAAGCAAGCTTGAAATTCAGTGTATGTCATTGAGCCGAAGTGTAAACAACTTTTTTTTTCATAGTGTTAAACATGTCGAGTTTCGTGCCAAAAAAAGAGTATTGCGGGGAATTTTACTGCACTACTTTATTCAAAAAAAATCTGCAGCTGAAGCACACAGAATGTTGAGACTTACGGCGACCATGCTCTATCGGAAACAACATGCAGAGATTTGTTTAGACGCTTCAAAAATAATGATTTTGATGTTGAAAATAAAGAACGCTCTGGCGTACCGAAAAAGTTTAAAGACGAAGAATTGGAGGCATTACTTCATGAAGATTCATGTCAGACACTAGCTGAACTTGCAGAATCATTAGGAGTTGATCACACAACAGTTTCGAAACGTTTGAAAGTATATTGAATGATTCAAAAGCAAGGACATTGGGTGCCGTACGAGTTCAAGCCGAGAGACGTCGAACGGCGTCTTTTCACGTGTGAACAGCTGCTTCAACGGCAGAAAAGAAAAGGTTTTTTGCATCGTATCGTGACTGGTGATGAAAAGTGGATACACTACAATAACCCTAAACGTAGAAGATCGTGGGGTAAGCCCGGCCATGCATCAACATCGTCGGCAAAGCCGAATATCCATGGTTCGAAGCTTGTGCTCTGCATTTGGTGGGATCAGCTGGGTGTAGTTTATTATGAGCTGCTCAAACCGAACGAAACCATCACGGGAGATCGCTATCGACTACAATTGATGCGTTTGAGCCGAGCATTGAAGGAAAAATGGCCGCTATACGAGCAGAGACACGACAAAGTGATTTTGCAACATGATAACGCTCGGCCACATGTTGCACGGTGAAAACCTACTTGGAAACGCTTAAATGGGAAGTCCTATCCCACCCGCCGTATTCACCAGACATTGCCTCTTTCGATTATCACTTGTTCCGATCGATGGCACATGGCCTGGCTGAGCAGCACTTCCATTCTTATGAAGATGCCAAAAAATGGGTCGACTCTTGGATAGCCTCAAAAGACGTGTCGTTTTTCCGACGTGGAATTCAAATGCTGCCAGAAAGATGGGAAAAAGTAGTGGCTAGCGATGGACAATACTTTCAGTGACATGTTTTTTACGACTTTTTTTAAATAAAGCATTAATTTTCACGAAAAAACAGCTAGAACTTATTCAAGATCCCAATATAAAATTTACATAGAACTTTTGAAAAGTTATGTGAAAATTCTAAGAAAAATTTTTGCCACAATTATAATGTATTGTTCGTAATAAATACAATTGCAATTACAATTGCGTTTTTATTCACGAGAATAAAAGAATTTTGTAATCTTTTAGAAAATTTCTCTGAGTTTTTTATATGAATTGAAACACTTTGTTACTTGTAATTTTATGTAGTATTAGAATATCCATAACTACTGTTTATCTTTTGCTTACTATATCGATTGTACATCCGCCTCTTAGAACTTATAAAACCTTTTTTTATTGAAATTGTATTAAGTCCCTGGCACATATAATTGCTGCGTTATAAATTTAACAATCGTCATTGTGTAAACTTTGTGTGTCCCGCATGTTGTATATTTATTTTATTTAGAACATAAAAGGATAAATATACCGAATAGAGGATCCCGCTCCGATGACTTTGACCTTGACATATATTGTCAAGGTCATGATTCTGAGTGACCTTTAAGAGGTCGTTATTCGTTCAAAAGTTATCACTAAAAGTGAGGTCTGTAATTTGAACTTTATCTAGCATAAGTAGCACATTATTTGTATATTTGTACTGTGGCCGTTGATATTGATTATATTTCTGGTTCAGAATGACAACGTGGTCAATTGAAATATGGTTAATTACGAAAATTCGGTTTGGATTAGGTTATATCTTGAGTTTTTTTGCCCTTCCGTAAGGAAAACGTAGATCCACCTTCTAAGTGGACCTCGCTTCATTAAGAAATATATGAAACGAAATACATAATTGTTCAAAGGGTTTGCGATTTTCCATGCGAAACAAAGTCCACTACGCTTCTCTCTGCTTATGGGGCGAAACGAGATCTATAATTGTATTGTTCCAAATGGATTTTCGACAATCCACGCGAAGCGAAGTCCACCTTACATCCCCAGTAAAAAATTTTTTATATATAATTATATACAGTTATATGTATATAATTATTAGGGCAGCAAAATTATGCTGCCCTAAAATCTCGTTAAAAATCTCATTAAAAATCTCGTTTTAAGCACCTAATGCTTTATAAAGTTGAAAAAATGCTCTAAAAGAAGCAATATACGCTCTTAAAAGATTACATTTTATTGCAAAAATTTTTTTAATATTATATAAGTTAATGATAAAATCAGAGTAATAATTAGTCTTATGACATTAAAAAAAATCAAATATTAA
This sequence comes from Solenopsis fugax, assembly GCA_003595255.1. NCBI lineage: Eukaryota > Metazoa > Arthropoda > Insecta > Hymenoptera > Formicidae > Solenopsis > Solenopsis fugax. Next base: position 6,480 of record QKQZ01000483.1, on the reverse strand, counting down.
ATAAAACAAGCACATACATATTTATGCACAATATACAGGGTGCTTCCGGATTAAACAGTCAAACTTAAAATATGAATTTAGGACCTCAAAACAAATACAAATTTTCCTCTGGACGTATGCTCGCAAACGCTTCGTTTAAAAGATATTTACTTTTAAAGTTACAGAACTGTAAGAATGAATAATTAAAATATCTTTTGTTTTTTGTTTTGAAGCTCCAAGATCATTGATAGGCTTTCGTTCGCAAAGCTCGTAGTTCATAGTTCGTAGCTGTTAGTTCGTTGAATGCTGTTGTAGAATAAACTTATAATCGTGCCTCGTACGTATTCTAATAATGAATATGCCGATATGGTATATTTATATGGGTTTTGTGACGGAAATGCTAATGCTGCTCGTCGTGAATACGCCGCGCGATTTCCGAACAGAAGATTGCCGTATAAATCAGTATTCTCTTTAACATTTCAACGACTGAAGGAAACTGAGTCATTTAACATGGTTTCCCGGGCCGATGGAGTTTTTGCACCACTGCAAAATGAAAGAAGAACAGCCATTATATTGCAAGCATTTCGATCAAAATCCATCAACAAGTAATTTCTATGTAATGTATGGTTAGGAATATTTTAATTAGACCCCATTTTCTACCAGCTCGCTTGAATGCGAATGGATTACTCGCATTTTTAAACAATGACCTTTTGGAAAACATTCCTTTGAATATGAGAGTAAATATAAATTCCTGGTTTCAATTGGACGGCTGTCCTGCTCACTATGGCAGAGGTCCTCGACAGTGGCTTAATACTTATTTTCCCAAAAGATGGATCGGTCGTACTGGACCTGTGGTTTGTCCTCCGCGTTCATCGGATTTTTTGTATGAGGTACTCTGAAGCAAAAAGTGTATGGAATGCCTGTTAATGACCTTCAATCATTAAAACGAAGAATTATGCAAGCGTGCGAAGAAATTACGGATGCACAATGTCAGTTAGCCACTTGTTCTGTCGTTGATAAATGCAATGCTTGTCTCCAGGCTGGAGGCCATCATTTTGAACAAAACATTTAATGTAATAACTAATTTTGATTATTGTAAAGCAATAAAGAGGATATATCTTATTTCGACCTTATTTCAACATTATTTATTCCTACAGTTCTGCAACTTCAAAAGTAAATATCTCTTGAACGAAGCGTTTGCGAGCATACATCCAGAGGAAAATTTTTGTTTGTTTTGAAGTCCTGAATTCATATTTTAAGTTTGGCTGTTTAACCCGGGAGCTCCCTGTATATTAAACAAGCACATACATATATAAGCACAATATATATTAACCAAGAAGTTATTATTCTATAATAAAAATATGTACAAGCTCGTCAATATAAAAACAAATAACAATTCCAAAATGGCCACAACGAACAATAGAAGAAAGGGATATGAGGATGGTATGAATACAGGACTCACGCAAAAGAAAGAAAAAACGTAACGGATTGCCCCGGTCTTCCCTATATATATAGGGTAGGCCATTTTAATTTGTCCACGCAAATTACTCCGAAAATATGAGTGATGGCGAAAATTGACCCTCACAAAAGTTGTAGGGCTCAAAAAGATCTATTTACTAATCTTATCAATTTGACTTTGCTGGCATTGTCAAGGTCAGATCAAGGCGACGTCGATTTTTTAAAATAGAATACCTTATCTTTGATTCCAGAATCTAATAGCTGGTGTCAAGAGCTTTTCAAAACACTACAATAAAGTTATTTTTCCTTAAGTACTTTTCGAGTTATGAGGTTTGAAAGTTACAACACACTGTAGCTTTCAAGCCTCATGATTCAAAAAGTACTTAATGAAAAATAACTTCCTTATAGTGTTTTGAAACGTTCTCGAAATCCATTATAATAAAATGCAATAAAAAAATAGCAGTTTCTACCTAAAAATTTGAAAATAGCAGTTTCTACCTAAAATTATATATAACAATTCGATTTTTTTTCCGTTATATAAGTTGTGGCAAAGGAGACTATTCATAACTGTTCCAACCAGAAAATGATCAGGACTAAGATACGCTAAATTGTTTGCATCGATGCTCAATTGTATGAGCGGCCACGAATTCAAGATTGCCTCAATCTCGTTAAGCACTGTTTGCATTTTCTCGAAGGTCACCTGACGGTGAGCCTTACCAAAGATTCGTGACATGTGATATTTGGCTACCTTCACGTTAGCCTCCCACAAGCCTTCAAAATGAGGCGCATTAGGCGGAATAAAACTCCATAAGGCTTCTTGCTCGTGAAGAAATTGTTTTATGTCGGTTTATACTTGCTCACTATTGAGGAAATCGTGAAATTCCTTAAGTTGATTATTAGCTCCCACGAATGCAGTCCCATTATCCGAATACACAAACTACGTCTCTTCGTGAAATAAAACGTCGTAATGCGCCAATAAAGGCATCGTTCACTAATTCATTGTGGACTGCCTTTGTGGCCAAACACATGAAAATGAAAATGTATGCTTTACTATTGCGAGCATTTCGCCATTTGCCCTCTCTTATATTATAGGACCGGCGGAACATCGACGCCACAATGCGAGAATAGTCTTGATATAATGACGCGGCCGGCTGGCAATAGCCCCATTATCGCTTCCAATTGAACCGACTTGATCCTAAAATATGTTAAATAAAATTTTGGATGATTTTATGTATACTCGATCTTAACGAAAAAAGCCAAAATTGTCTAACAGCGGCCATGATGGCCTGCACTCTGGCATGCACATTACGCACATGCTTATAATTGATCACGCGTTTTGTTAAATCGTACTCGCAAATAGCAATATAGGGTGCCATGCATCGAATTGTAAGTTGGAATTTTTCAGCCTTTCCCCTACTCGAATTAGTAGTCCAATTTTGTCCATTAAGAGAAACAATGAGAGTATTTTACTAGACTAGAAGCGTTAATGGAGCTGCTCTTGCTCAGTGCACTGAATTCTTCGGAAAACGCGCTTTTTTTTGTATTGCCTTGCACGCAACGTTTAATGCGCAAGATGTTTCGTTATGAGAAATAAAACTGGCCAATACGGTTGATCGATGCATCTTACAAAATCTGAGACAGTAGGCCAAGATACGGTGTATTTTATTTTAATTAGAAAACTTACTCACCGACTACGGAACAATCGAAAGTGGCTACGGCTACAGAAACTTCTCGTCCTTCGGGGATATTATCCTAACTGAATTTGCCATTTGGCCAATGATTCTAATCAGATCGTAAGAATGTGGAACCGTGCCACCACAAACTCGAGCTTATTAGCTCGTGAGGATAAAGTCCGCGCGATAACATGGCGAATTGTTTGAAGATGAGATGTGTTGCCAACTTTCTAGTCTTGCTAAACGCTATATTTTACCGACTCGGTTGGCCACAAAGGCCAACCATTTTCGAGAAGGCAACATTAACTAATTCAAGGCAATTGTAGAGATTGTCTGACCAAAAGAAAATACGCATATTATTATTATCATAAACATACACAACGGCCGTAAAAAGCATTAATACCTGTGCGTGCGTGCGTAACCAATGCTGTTGGAGTCGCTGTCGAGACTAACCCTTCACAATTTTCCTTATTATTTCGTGAATCTGTCGCAGTTGTCGCATGGAGTAGTGTATTGTGCTTTGCCTTTCAAATCTTGCAGTTGCCTGGTGGGTATATTTTCTAGCAATGTATGTCATAGGGTGTAGACAATGCTTTTTTTTGCTGCAAATTTCCGAATTCCTATGGGAAACTGGAAAAGAAATCCTTGCAATTGTAAATCGAATGGTCGCCTCGACAATAGCTGCATTTGAATCCGGTTGTCGCGGCGCAGACTGACTGACGCTTTACATTTGACTGAAAATGCGTATTGATATTCTTAGCAGAAGTAACGCAAAATTTACCAGTTGCCTTGAAATCTGACAGTTGTAAACTCGATAAATTGTTTTAGAATCGAGAGCTCCGTACCGGTCAATAAAGATTACCATTCTCGCAGAGTGGTCGCGTTAAGCTTAGAGCTCAATACGTAAATAAGATTATTCCAGTGAATGCTTGGGCGTTTCAATGCCTGAAGGGCACGTATGTGTTTGAATGCGCCATCCGCGATTTGTTGTAGCTCGCCAGAAGTCACAAGAGCAGTCATAACATCAGTAATGAAAATGATTTACAATCCTCTCTCATAGATGGAAGGGAAAGGGAGGAGGTGATGAAATACCATCTTGTTTTGTAAAAATAACTCGGTAATCAAAAGATACGGTAGTGTCTCGTGATAAATATTAACGCAATACAATTCTTACCAATATTAGTTTGTTAAGCATTGAGTTCTTCCAATCATCCTGTAGATAGAAATTCATCGGGTATATATGTAGAACGAACACAATTTGCAATTTACTCAAAAGGGAAAAAAGGATGTGTTTGTGAGAGCAGGAGGATCGTGAAATACTAACAACTAATGTAATAAAAGGCACTTTTAATTATAAAAAATTACAAATTAATGAATCTTCGTAGATCTTACATACTAATATATGCCACAAGGTTTTATGAATATTTTATAAAATGTATTTTCTTTCAAAAAAAATAATTTTTTTAAATAATATCTTTAGCTTATAAAATAATTTTACCCTTCCTCCTTTAAAAATTTAAATACGAGTTCATCGCTTTCTTCCATCAAAGATAAGTAGTTTGTCAACCTGTCTTCTGTTACTATTTCTCATGATATTCAATGCTTCTTTCAGCTAAGGGAAAACTTTTCACTCCCTCCAGCTAATCATAAAAAAACACTAATTGAATTTATTAAAAATATTGAAAACATTGAGAGAAATTTTAAGCTTGATGATCAACTTACAATTAAGAATCGGGCCATTCCAATTATTAACAACATTGTTTCCTCAAGGTCCAAACCCAATTTAATACAACAGAGTCTGCTTACCATAAACAAGGCCACTAAAGATTTTTTTTTTAAATAACTCCGAATTGTAACCAGAGCTGATCAAGGAAACATCACAGTCGCCTTAAACAATAGCGATTACAAAAATAAAATGCCTCAAATATTCGATGATCCTGAAACATGCATTAAAGTCAAGAAAGACTCAACAAGAAATTTAACAAAAAATGCTCATGACTTGCTCGTCAGATGGAAAAATTGAGAATACATCTCCCCTCAAAAATACAATAAACTGTATAATAGCGACGGGATTCTTCCAAGAGCCTGGACTTCCGAAAATCCACAAACCGGGTATTCCCCTGCGAATTATTATTGTTGGAGATAAGTGTTCCTCGCCGTAGTCACTAGCAGTCATTAATGGCACTACATAGATGACACTGCCTAGAGGCCTGATTCGTGAGTCGACTTACGTTGGTATGCCTGCAGACAGACGTTCGTTACCGCGCCTTCGAGTCTTGTTCACATTTATTCTTACAAGCCACGTGCATATACATATATATGCCTTTGTAATATTCTCAAATATATATTCTCACTACTAGTACATTGTTCGTCTCTCCCTGCACTACTAATTATTCATTCTAACAGATTATGAGACTTAATCTGTGCTAGTTAATTAGACGGTTAGAGACGCATGGTACTAGTGAGGTTAAGAAAAGTGACAGTAACGAACAATGGCTATGGAAAGTTCACTGAGAGATATTCGAGTTACTAAGCTCACGAAAGCAACGTACAGTCGTTGGAAGATCGAGGTCCGTAATGCTCTTAAGAGTTATCAAATTTGGGAAGTCACAACTGGAAGGACGACTAAGCCATGCGAGGTGAGATCCGGCGTCGTTATCAATGTGAAGGAAATTGATGACTGGAGAGTGAAAAACAACAAGGCACGGTCTGTTATTCTATCAACATTAGACGACACAACTTTTGATCAGGTATGCGACTGCGAAACGTCAGCAGATATTATGAAAAGGATCAAAGCATTTTTCGAGCCGAAGACGTTAAACGCCTTATTGGAATTGCTACGTGAGTTCCTTAGTTATTCGTGGAAATCTAATGACAGTCGGTACGTTCGTAGCAGGATTAAAGGTTATTGCACGTAAAATTGAAGCTCTAGATTCCGAAGATTTTGGAAATAAATTTAATGAAAAACTTGTAATGGCAAAGATTCTAGGATGCCTACCGAAGGATTTCGATAGTTTTGTTACAAGCTGGTCCATTTTATCGGAGGAGATGTCCTTGGAGCTCTTCTTGAAGAAACTTGCTAACGCTGAAAGGAACATTGAAGGACGCTCTGATGACGTATCGGTTGAAGCGTTTAAGTCACAGTCTAAGTTAGCGAATGGTCAGGTAATAAAAACCACTGAAAAGAAGTTTAAGGGCAAGTGTCATAAATGTGGTAAAATAGGACACATGAATCGAGATTGTAGGTCGAAATCGGATAAATCGGAGAAACAGGAAGCATCAAAGTTACAAAAAGAATCAAAAGACATACAAGTTGAGAAAGAGTTGTCTGCATCATCTGCTCACGGTTTGAAGAATGAAGGATGTATTA
>QKQZ01000471.1:0-22762 GCA_003595255.1 Solenopsis fugax | reverse complement strand
AATACATAATTTTTCCAACTTGTCATGCTCGGTTAATTGACCTTCTTATATTTGTTATTATTGACATTTTAAATTACAAAAAAAATAATTTAATTATCGGCTTTTCAAAAAGTTAAATTATTAATATGAAAATGACGTATTTTATTATAAATGAATGGAAATGAAGGTATCTTGCATTTACATCTAAAATAATGCATTCTTTTATTAATATAATATACAGAAACTTTAACTATAAGAAACATTTTTTAATATTATTTGTGAAATTCAACATAAATATGATTACAGCGATATTTTTCGCATTCCAAGTCAAAATTATCACTTAAATTTTAATATTTTTTAATAGTTCGTGAAATATCTCAATATAAACAAAAAATTAATTAAAACTAAAGAAAAAATAAAAATTTACAGGTATAAAAACAAGTAATCATTCTATGCACGATCATAGGGTCATTTGTGGCCCAAGGCAGTTTTCTAAAGCATCCTGGATAAAGGACATGCCAACTGACTGAGGCCGACAATACACCTACCCTAGATGCTAAATTTTTTTAGAGTAAGGATAGAGACCGCTATTTGACCAGATGTTCGTAGTCTTTCAAAAAAAAGAAATGCGCTGAACATTTTTGTCCAATCATGTGTACAGAGTGTTAATTAAAATGTATAAAGAATCTATGTTTACATTTTCATTCAGTCATCATTACTATATTTATAATGTGTGCAGCATGAACGATGAAAGCAACGGACACTCTCAAGAATTTTCGTTCAGCTACAACTTATCCCGTGCCAGAATTCGTGGCAAAGTAAGAATTCAATGGAGGGATCCTCGTCATGCATTTTATGACCACCCAAACGATAAACTCGATAACTTAATGAGTATTTTCGCTCAATACTTGTCATTGCACTGTCGTTAAGTCACTAGATTGCTATTAACGTAGCAGGTATCATCTCGCGTACGGATCTTAGATGACTGTTTCCCTTAGGTGATCGAAAAAGTTTTCAAATGTTTTCATTCATTTTCACTAGATATCCAAAATAATGAAATAACGAATTTTCTTCTAAAACGAATTACATTTTTCTATTTTATTCAATTCTAAAGAACAAAAAGAATAAACAAAAAATACGTTATTATAAACAAAGTTATTATAAAGACATCAAATATTATGTAAATAAAAAAAATGATAAATAAAGAATAAATATCCCTTAACATTAATAATACGTTTATCGTTCTTTTTTTTTAAATATGCAGTCGGTAGAAGGAATGATTACCACAAATCACTGCACGAATCACGACTCGTGCCGCTGATTGATACATACCGTTCGACTTGAAAATTACACCAGAAATTTCACGCCTCGATTGTTCCTCGTGGTACGGTTGCAGACGCGAATAACAAGATTTCTCTCAGCCACGATCCTGAAATAAAACGCGGCGGCTACCGACTAAAGGGTGGAGAAAGGGGGACGACAGGATGACGTACACACACCTAGGCAACATTCTTGCCGTTTTCACGAGCGATAAAACGCCGGTCGCGCCGCGTAAAACGTAAATCCGGCTATTTAGTGAGAGTAAAATCGATCGACAGGCCCTCTCGATCTCCTGCGACCCGTCTGCGCTTTCGGTATCTGCTTAACCAGTCATTTCCCGGCAAAGCGCTATAGAATGCCAATCGTTACCTATGTAACACACGATCGGTGAACGATGCACGAACGATCTTTGAAAGATCCGAGGAATCGATTCGTGACCCTAAAATCTACTCTGCAATCAACACTTTTCTTAAGTATTTTTCTCTCATAAGAGTCAAGGATATGCGCCCTAATATTATGGTTATATAGGTTTAATTCATACGATACTTTTTCTATTAACAACTATACGGAAAAAATTGATTGAATTAAATAACCAGAAGTTTGAAATAACCAAAAGTTAAAAGAAGATAAAATAACTAGTTGTGAGACTGTTTGATAAAATATAATCTACATTTTTTATTAATATAACGATTTACATTTTTTTATTGAATAACCAAACAAATTTGGTTACTTGCATACTGGTTGAGGTAACTAGATAAATTTGATTGTATTCATTTGTAGTTACATTGAAAAAAATTGGTAGATTCAATCAGTATCCGCTCGAAACGACTCAGAATTCTTGTAAGAATTATCAGATTTTCAAATTAATACAGTTAATAATAAAAATTATACCGTCAAGATACATCTCTTATTTTCTATCGTCTTCGAATCCAATTTTGAGAATTCATAGGAGAAATCAATTTATTAAAATCTTATAATGCTGCGCTTTTTATTCTATATTTTGTGTGATTTTCTCCTTACGACAAATAGAATACCGCCGCATCTATCTGATAACAGTGCGAACTGCCAGAAATTTTGTAGATCCAATCATTAACTAAATTGTTACAGTTATCATATCTGAATGTGCTACAAAATTATCATATCTGAATGTTGCATACAAAAATATTTAATTGTACTAACACAGAAAATCTATTTATTTTCGCCAAAATTTGCTTAACATATCTTATCAATTCAACCATGATTGTTTCTTTCGTGTATCGTGTTAGTCTTCTAGAAAATTCGCAACTAAAAAATATAACTCTATACACATGATAATCGAATTATGAAAAATGATTTATTTCTGTATAAGTACTATGTGTATAGAATTATGTATACTCTTTCAGTCGCTAATTTTCAAGTTTGCTAAAAAACTAACACGCTGGTTGCTAATAACATCGTGTAAATTAACTTTATGACATCTTTTCGACTATCTATTTTTTTGTACGTCTACACACAGCCCAAAGTTCATACGTGTTATAATAAATTTTTTTTAAATAATTTGAACACATTCCTATCATTTTTTTCCCTTAGACGTCAGGTTCATCACAATTTTTAATATTTTGGTATTTCAATAAAACATGCAGTTCTGCTCTATATAACGGCGACCAAACAAAAAAAAGCAAGTGCATTCTTAACATCGTATGCGATCGATTCGTCGTTGCTGCGAATAGTTTTGATTATGCGGGGGCACGCGTGTGCGCGGCTTGTATTCCGTGTTGTGAGACGCTTGATTCGCATTTGTAAGCAGAGGTACACTTTCGTCCCCAATATCTGGCGAATGTGCAGCAGGATATTGCATACAAGGACCTAACAAGGCGATTTGCCAGTCCTGATCTTATGTACGTGTTTATAACCGATTCGCGTATATGCATGGATATGTGTACGGATAACAATCTGTTCTTCACATACTTTATTGTTTATCCCATTTATATAGAGAATTGCTCAAATAAATTTTTATCAAATCTCTTTGAAATAAATAAATCACAACTTTAGAATATATTTTTAGGCAATTATTTCGGTTAATTACGTAATTACTATCACAATATCAAAGCTGTGTATTCTATTTTTAAAAATATCAACATTATTTCTAAAAATTTCTAAAAATGTTATATTTTTATAACAGTGTATTATAATTACTGTGATTATTTCATTTTATACTAAACAAATTTTTGGTTTAAATTAGAGAGTATTTAGATTCATTTTAAATCTTCAAACTATAATCTTTTATAACTTATTTTTATGTTTTACAGAATAAAAATATTATCTTGATAAAATAATTCTTATCGAGAAATGCAAAGAATAATTCATCAATTTCATATTTAATGAAGTTTGTTCCATGGCACGAAAATTTATATTTTCATCTAGAAGCAAAAAGAGATATTGCAATATTCATCGGGAATCCATCGATATGCGACACTTCGTAATCCAAGAAAGAATAGTTTTGAATAAATAAGCAATCGCGGCGGAAACGAAAAAGAAATGAAGATAAATGAATAACGAGATCTCGCAACGAGTCTCGCATTTCAATTACCTCTTTGACGTTAACCGATGGTGATTAGCATTTGCGCGAAGAAATCCCACCGCTGTATATCGGCAGACAGAAATAATGTTTTTCGAGAAAATAACGTTGTTCCACGTCTACGTCGACGAGACGATACCATTCAGTACCTTCACACCTAAGTGCGATAACACTCCAGGTGATAAACCAACAGCGTAGTCTCTAGGAGCCTGAGAAGTTATCGTACTTTAGATGCATTCTGCTCTGTCATTTTAATATCTCTTCACATTCCTATATATGTTTAAAATAATTATTTTTCGAAAAAAATTCTCATAATATGCAACATTTTTATAATGTACGTTTTACATTTGCCGTACTCCAATGTGTGTCTAAAACAATTATATTACAGATTAACAGTCGTTCAGACTCTTCATCTAACTTCAGCTGGTAAGTCAATATGCATCGGCACTAAATCAAATGGGGATATCCAGATTTACGTTCCCATAAACTCGTCCTTTTCAATTCTCCATATATCACTGTGTTTATGTAAAGTCACATCTATTCTATTCAATGCAAATACGTTCAGCGCGATTTGGTACGATCTCAATAAGGGACCTCGCTGTTGCTCGAGCGACGCGAAATAAGAATTTCCCGGAAAGAGCGCGGTTATCGAAATTGAGATCGTTTATGGCGTGTACTTTCTAAACGTCGAACAATCATTGGCATTGAACATAGGTAAGATTCCGGAACGAAATCGTTAAACGATCCCATCTTGGCGATCGCGCATGCGTGCTCGTCGGTACCTTTGAGAGATAACATGGGTCGTAAATCCGTTAAGACCGGCGATATCGATCTGCCATTGGATGTACTGCGCTCCCATAACGCGATAGAATCGAGTTCGTTCCTCGGATCCGCGGATCTCATTCTCCATCTTCTTCCACTTCGACATCGATCACTGCTTATCGATAGTGCTTATCATGAAGCAATACAAAACGATAATCTGAATAGAGTATTACTTTATTTGTAACTACACACAGAATGCATACTGTATGTTATTTGAATTAAGTATTATTTGTTTCAAGTATTCCATAAGTTATACATACGCATATCTATCAAATCTCATCATAAGCAAATATTTAATTAAAATACACTGAGAACTGAAAGACAGTAACGATTATAATATTTTATTTAATTTGAACTTTTAGTCTTTTTTACAGTAACCATTACATAATATTACAGTAAACTTCTTTCAGTAATCAATACGGATTTCACAGTGATTATAACGGATTTTACAGTAACAAATACAGATCGACTGTTAAGGTTTATATATATTTCCTAATCCTCAATATTGGATCAGTATTGTACCATTTCATAATTATTACGAGTACCATTTCATAATTATTATTAAAGACCAGTAATTATTCCGATGCAGTATTTAAATAAAAAAAAATAATTCTGTTTCTTATTTATTTTACAATACTTATTTTCAAAATATATAAGCTCGTGTATGCTAAATCGCTATCTATATTTCCACGAAGGTCATTAAAACCGAGCATAAAGGGTGGAAAATATATATTAACATAAGTTTTACATAGAACAAAGTCCTGTAATATTACGTTCGTAATATTACAGGACTTTGTTCTATGTAAAACTTATGTTAATATATATTTTCCACCCTTTATGCTCGGTTTTAATGACCTTCTTGTAAATATAAATACTTATTTTTTTAAATATTTTTATTGCTTAATCTGTGTTCATTGTTTCGCATATATTCCATTTTTTTAATTATAATAACACATTTTTTACAAATTTTTAAACTTATCAGCAGGATTCGAACCAAAAATTATAAAACGATAGCCTAATTCACTAACGATGAGCTAATCGCTTGTGCTATTATAAAAATTTATATGTTTACTATTTTTTATCAGTATATAGATTTAGCTATTTTGATACATTTTTCAAAACATTTAAAAATTAAAACTTAAAACTAATGTTTTGATTTTTCTTATTATTACAGTTCACGCTTTTATACGTGAATTGACTTCTTTTTAGTAAAAACTTAAAGATTTTAATAAATCATTTTCTTAAAAAATTACTACAGAAATAATTATTGTAAGTGAAAAATATTTACAAAATATATTAGAAAGTTACAATCGCATTATCTTTATTTTTTATAATTAAAATAATGTGAAAATTTCTTTCATAAAAGAAACCCCAAACTTTGAGAGTTAACTCACAACTTTGATGAATAGTATCAAGCACAACAGGAACAATTATAATGTTCCATTGTTTTTGTAATGTGATAACCAAATTCTATTAATGTTTTTATATTTAGTATTCTAAAATACGTCCGAAATAACTAGTCGTATTCATTGGAGAGACATCGCACCGAGAAATCATATTAGTGATACGCGCGCACAATATTTCCTTTTCTAAATCTATATTTAGGAAACGAAAGATCTCAGTGAAATAAAACAAAATGGATTTTAAAGCTTAAAGTTCATACCTTCACATGGCGTAAACGGAATTTAGAAAAACATTTTGCTACGGGTACTATAACATAATGAAAACCTTCAAAATTGTCGTTTCTTACTTCTTTGATATCATTTTTCTCAAAATTGTAACGTGAAAAATTCCGATAATCGATTCGTGTTCAGTACGCAAAAAATCTAGAAAAATCACGCTTCTTCTTACATCCACAATAAAATTGTTTATTTTCGCAGACTAGTATTATTTAAGAGATCCGGGAATTTTCAGACACCCTGTATATTACGCGAACCAAAATCTCATCCTTTTTATATTTTTACCACTCATCTTTTTAAGCACATAAATGCGCAATTAATTTTATTTTACTAGTATAAAGCTTAAAAAACACTTATGACTACTTCAACAATCAGTAATAAATTCAGATTTTTCGTAACTTTCTCTGAATCTGGTAGACAAATAATTATTTTCTTCTACTTTTAGAGGACCCCATAAATAGTTTTTTAATAAATAACTTGGGTGTCGGTTCTAGGTCAAAAATAGCCTCCGTTTAACATTCTTCTTTGAGTATGTACATTAGAGGTGTATGAATGACTTGAATTCGAATCCATTATAATTCTCTTCGGATTCGAAGCATTCGTACATCTCTAGTGTAGATTTTCAAAAGCTTAATAATAAGCAACATAAAAATATAATTTTTCTTCAAATTTAAGTATAGAATACGGCATTATTTCTTATATAAACATGTTTGTATTTAAACAATGCTTCTAAAAATAATTCAGATTACGAAGACAATTTCTCAAATGCATTAAATTAGATACTTCGTAGAAGTTGTGTCTTTTACTATCACAATACGTTCAATTATTCGCGGCTTCACAAACTAAAATTGAAATTATAAGTTATTACTCAGAGAATCACATTCAGCGTTAACTGTGTGACGAGAATACAAACGTTGAAAATTTGATACGCCTTGCTATGTATAGCCCGCGTGGGAAATTCAAGAAAAGCTCAGCGAATTTCGCACGCGAATTTGCCGCACTCGAATTAACAGCGTTGCTCGATTACACTCTCGAAGATAGCTCCGCGAGAATGAGGTAAAAGGTGTCAAGTAAAGTGCCCAACGCACACTAAGCAGAGGATAAGCCGAAGGTAAAGCGCGTCGAAAGATAAATAGGCTATCAGATGGTATCGGCTTGACAGCAACCCCCGGGGGTCACCCCTCTTCTTCCTCTTTCTCATCCTCGTTGTCTGGCTCTGCCGCCATCTTCGTCTTATTTTTCCTCTTTCGCTCCACGTCGCGCGTATGCCTGCGCCGAACGAGTGTCTGTAATATCCCGGTACCATATTCCGCCGCTTACGAGTAGGCATTCGAGGCAACGCCAACGTAGCCGTCGGTAGCGAGGCGCGTATCGACGATAACGATAATCGACAAGAGTGCACCATGTTTTTCGCTCGCGCCATCTTCTTTTATCTTTTCGTTGGAAACCACCTTCAATGCTTGCTTCGTCGTGTAGCTTCGCAACTACCTGCAGCCCCGAGGACACGTCGGTCTCTTCACACGATATCTTGGCTGAGTTCTCGAAAGAGGTACTAAGAGGCCTTGAAGAGGCTCCTCTGTTTTCCAGCTCTCCTTCCAGCTGTGTTTGATGTCTCTGATGTGTCCTGGAGTAGTCGCTTATCGGAGAATGATAAACGTTTAGGGGTAGCAAGACACTCGTGTGAGGTGAATTGCAAGGAGCTGTAACACCAGAAAATCGCATTGTCCCTAATGGACCGTCTTTTGTCTGCCGCATTACTTGGAAGTGGCATAAAATTCTACGTGTAACTTTAAAGGGATAGGAGAAACAAGGAAACGACTGTCGTTATCAAGCGTAAAATATATCCTACAAAGAGCGAGTCGCGATGCGACGACTGCCCCATTATAAAAAGTATGATTAACTTTGGAATATGACCAATGTGCAGTGATTAGATTCTGTATAAGAAGAAACGCTGACGATGATTGCGATTTCCGTTCCTGCGCTTCTGGCTGCAAAGAAAAGTAATGGATATGGCGTAACTGCTGCGCTGCGCCGTTAATCCCGAAACCCTTTTCACGAACGAGACGGGACGCGAACACGAGGAGGAGAAAAGAAAAGATGCGATGGCACCGAAACGTTCACCTTCTTCTATTCCACGCATCGTTAGAGTTTACGTAGCCGGGACCTCGCGAGATTTAGCGGCCACCGCCGTTGATTTGTGACCCATTGTTCTCTGGAAGCCGGAGGAGCAGGGGTCCGAGCAGGAAGGAGGAACACCAACTAAAAACTGGACTATCAAAGTAATGGCCATCGATTTGCTGCCATCGAAACTATGGAACGCACCCGGCGACTGCGAACCGCAAATGCGCCTTCTCGCTTCTGTATTCCATCTTATATATTATACCTTCGACGCCGCATAAACTCGGGCCGAGCGAAAGCATGAGTTCTCATTAAGCCAGAAGGATATAAACGAACTTCTTTGACTTCAATATATCTCAAAATATTACAGAAATAGTGATATTTTTTTCTTAATACAAAATTTATAAATGACAATGATCTTCGAAAATCTATTTAAATGTATAATTGTAAATCATTATTAATAATTTTAGTAGCAAATTTTCTCATTTCTTTAATTTAAAAGATAAACGTGTGTGGGTACTTCGTATAAGAAATTCCTTCAAAATTTTTATTATTAAAAAATTGTAAAATTCTTATTATAAAAATATTCTTATTATATAAAAATATCGTTTAGATTGAAACAGAGACAAAGTGAGGAATCTTTTCGAAAATTCAATATCTTATTATCTAAATATTTCATCCAATTTTGTAAAATATGCGTTAAAACATTTGTTTTTGCATCGATAAAAATCAAGATGCCGCGTATTCGACACTGAATGCCCATTTAATCTTCCCTCTCCATTCAGCAAGTTTAGAATGGAAGATCGAAGGGCCTTCAGTCTGATCCGAACGATCCAAGAAAGGGAACAGACGTAATAAACCGGTGAAGTCAATTCTTGCGAAGTCAGGATGACACAATGGGAGGATGGTCGCAGAACGAGCAAGCTCGCTCCCTCCTTCTTTCTCCCGAGAGAAACCTGCTTTATTTATTCCATTATCCCGAAGACAGGTAACAGTCTCCCGCTGTCTGGCAGCACGCTTCTCGTCATCATGCATCGATGTACTTTGCAATCAATGTTAACGCAATCGATGTTGAAAAAGAATCTCAATATTTTTTGAAATACGTTTTAAAGCCCTCAAACAGTTTTGTGAATTTATTTATGTCTTAGAGCATTAATTAATATGTAATTAAATTATAAAATTATTAATAAACAGATTTAATTTTGAATATATTAATTTATGTTATAAAAATGAGTTTTGCAAATAAAATTTGCTCTTTTTTGCTCATTAGCAGTAATGAAACTTTGTTTCTTAAAATGATATTGGAAACCTTTAATTATACTAAGATTATATCAAATATCTTTAGGGGAAAGAGAGAGAAAGAGTCTTTAAATTAATCAGTCTTTAGACTAATTAGTTTTATAATTTTCATAAAAGGTATTTGAAGTTTCAGGTTTCCCGTTTTGTATTATGTTCTCGGCTACGTCATCATAGACGGTCGATCGACTCGGCTTCCTACGAAGGTCGTCAATCTTTGACATTATATCCCAACGAGCACACAACGCCACGATGGAGCATTAATTAAAGCGCGGTCGTTAATTGACGGACAAATCCGAGCAGGCTGCGGATAAATACAGACACCTCGATCGAGACGTGAATGGCATTGTCAGCGGTTCGAAGAACTGCTTCCTGGGGAGAGATAATCAATTCCCTTAGCAGCACCGCCGGCGCTATGTATACTGTAGGATCGACGTAGAAAGGATAATTAAGCGAGTACGTCAAAGATACTCATTTCGTTGACATTAATTAAATCTGGTTGCGTCAAATTATCGTAGTAACATTAACAGAGCTCTTCATACTTTCCATTTTTAAGTACAGTTTAAATGACATAAATTGTAACCTATTAATTAAAGTAGTTTGGAAGGGATTTTGATTTATGAGCCACTAAAGAAGAACTAAAAGCTTTTATCAGCGCACAGATTCCTGAGTTTTATTTTTAAAATAATTTAAAATAAACTTGATATACTTTTACAAAATTTGAAAATTAATTACAGCTAACGTAAGTTAACAAGTTCTGAAAAACATACGCGCTTAATTAAATTTTCGTTAGAAGTATCTTTTCTCAAAAGAATAATAAACATACAAAATTTACATATGACGTGCATGTCACACGTAATACTATTATATTACCTTAACCGCTCTATTTAGGGTCAGATTTCATATTGTGAAGGTGTATTATGCTGCATCATGATATTTCAAGTTCTGTCGCGTATGTGCAAGCTCATCCGATGCCGCATTCCTCCGATGCAATTCTGCATTCTGGCAGATACCTATCGGGATTTTCGTCCATATACATCCTGTAAAAGTGGACTTCCATCCCTCGCCTACGCGATTCCGGAGATTTTATCCCCCATAGGCAGCCAACCAGAAGAGGAGCCACCCCTCGGCATGATATTATGATAATACACTTATATTCATATGCAATAGGGTCCTCGACTTAGGCACGGAGGGCAACACGAAAGTCGTCCTTCTCGGGGTCTACAAGCCGTAATGTAATTCGATCGACACTTTAGCCCCGAGATGATGGAACGTTCGGATAGAAATTGACGGCGAGATGACGTGGCTGAAGAAGGGAAGATGGGCCCCGGGATGGCAGGTAAACTCTGACTCCCAGTGCTATTCGAGTGTCGAGGTTTCCGGGCTAATTGCCCGTTAATTTGGTTAATTGTGGAAGTACGACCAAGTATCGACCTTGTTCCGGCGACAATGGATCCCGCCGCGATAATGAAGGGTAGCTTAAAGATTGAGCGAGTATTAGGAAATGCCGCTTTTTTTAATGAGGGAAGCAAGAAAAAGCAATTATAAATCGACCGCTATTAATTACAGCGCACTATAAAAATCGTGCAATGCGCCTTTATCTTTATCAACATATTTTACATAATATACACTATTTATAAAGTTGTTTAAGGAATATGCCTATACTATGACGTTAAGAGCTATCGATTTCTTTGAAAAATGATTATATGATTTGAATTATTTATTTGAGCTATTTTCAACGAAAATAAGCTTAAATAAAAAATATTTATGCACGATTATAATGAATGAGTTTCGTAGAAGAACAAAAATAGTGAATGTTATAAAGATATTTATAATTTTTATAATTAATGTCTTATACCATTTATCAATTTTGTTTCTTTCCGAAATTCATACATTATAGTCGCAGATATTCTTTTCTTAGACTCATTTTCGCTGAGACAAAATAGCATTGTAAATAACTCAAATAATACCAACTTTTTTTATAGATAACTTTTAACTTTTTAACAATATATAATTCATTATAGTATCTGCCAGTGTTAACATATTGTAACACGAGCAATGTTATCTTGTCAAAAAGGACCAAAACATTTGCATTCGCCTAATACATCATAATTAAAAAGTATTAAAAAATGCACTCTTGCCGTTCCTATAATATTATTTTATAAATAAAAAAAATTAATACAATTTAAAAAAATTCTAATAAATAAAATACTTAAAAACATCGTTATCACGATGAAGGTAAAGAATTAACTTTGGATGACTACTTTAATTGCAAGCAAGATTTTCCGACTAACTAATGGAGAGTGTCACCAATGCATCTAACTATTATCGCGCAGTAACACACGCGATTACTCGAGTAGACTCGAAAAGTTTGTACCGCTCTCCCGACTGGATCTGGAAATCTCTTGGTCGGAAAATGGTTTCCTCCCGAAAACGATTAAACCACTGAAGACGTTAACATTCTATTTGAAGAAACTATTTTCCTCGTCATTTTCTTTATCGTCCGTTCTTTATCCGGGATTCTTGTTCGTAGATTACAGAAATAAGCCTGTCAGAAGGAACGAAAAGAAACTTCTTAGCAACGAAGATCTTAAGATTGATTATCGGTCTATCCTCATTCATAGCACACTCACTATTATTATATAGTGATATCGAGAATACATTCTCACTACATGAAATCATTACTGAAAGTTTTTGCATCGATAATTCGAGGGATAAATATATGGATAAATAGTCTGATTATAATGCTTTGTTTGGATTAAGAAAATATATTGTTACTTTTCGATCACACGCACGCACGCACGCACGCACGCACACAACTCGATCTCTCTTTTCCTCTTTCATTCTTATTAAATGCCCGAATGAAGTGATTAATATTTTAATTTGTATGATTAATATTTTTTATAATCAAATCAAAATAGTGATTTTATTAAGAAATGTTTTCTAAAATATAAATTATATAATATTATACTTCTCTTTTTTAATGACGTTTTAAGGGCATTTCCCATTTCAACCCTCGAAAACAAGGCTATTTTTACGATTTCAAGTTTTGTATGTTATTTTATGTATCATCGATCATGTAATACAAATGGGTAAAATAAAAAATCTTAAGAAATATTAATTTGTTTAAAAGATATAAATTAATGACGAAAAAGTGCTTCTGCAAAATCTGTGAACATGATATCTCCAAAACTATTGAACCAATTAACTTCTCTTTTGGCATTTATAATATTAGATATTATGTCTCTATCTAGGGGGCACAACCTCCCATTTTACGAAAAATATTGAAAATTGACGAAATGGTGTCGATTCAAAGTTAACATTGCATATTTTTGTAAAAAAATCAGCTTTTATTACGGCGAGAAAAAATACTTGTTTTTAAAATTTTGGGAATTATAAAGGTTTATAGGTAGAGTTTGTAAGTAAATATATACCAAAGATAAATGCTAAAATAGAAATAAATTGGTCCAACAATTTTTAAGATATTGTGTTCACAACTTTTAAAAGCGCTTTAGTCATTATTTTATGTTTCCTAAAATAAATTAATAATTCTTAACAATTTTTATTTTAAATGTTATTAAAGATAGAATAAATATATAAAATTTGAAATTGATCCATCGCGTAGTTAAAAAAAAATTCATAGAAATAGCTTTGTTTCCGTGCATCAGAACCCAGATGGCACAGAACTTTCTATGAATGTCTATGAATGTTCTATGGATATTCGGATGTTCATAGAACGTTCTGTGTTATCTGGGAAGGGGAAGAACTCCTTAACTTAATAAAACTAATTTTATATTCTGACTATCCGGGGAATTAAAAAAAAAATAACATAATGAACGCTTGATACTGGACATGTCTTATCATATTCATTCTAAATTTTAATTTGCGATTTTTTGCAATGATATAGAATTCTTGATATATGCTTAATCTTGTACCTATGCTGAGAATTTTGGGGGATTACCGTGTATTAAATTTCAATACGAAAATTCAATATTACGTGGTATGGACATGCAATACAGCGCTGGAATTTGTATTTTTTGTAGAACTATTCACGTATGCATACCTCATAGTTATATGTATAATATATAAACGCCTTTATATATCGTATAATTTCAATATATAATACAATGAAATCCGCAATTAGATAATGTTTATGTTAATATTTATGAATCAATAACATTTCATCCGCTACTGTTTTATGATGAATAAAACTTCAAGTCGTTTGTATAATCTCCGATCATTTTCTCCAGATAAATAAAATCTAAAATAATTTGATGACAAATCTACGAGACGATTTATAAAATTGTGGTCGTAACATTATATCGCAATGTTTACTTTTCACGATGACGATACTGAACAGTCTTGGCAAATTGCGTAAAAGAGATTGCGAAATCCGTAAAGTTGAAAAACGTTTTTACGGCGGTCGTTACGCGCGGCATTCAGTATAGTTTGAATCCTCGAAGGAAGGTATAAATGTCCGTAAGTACGACCTGCATGGGCGTCTACGTAAGTATTTAGTTGCTTCCCCGTCGCGTAAGGCACACGAGTGCATATCCGTATATAATCTTCTCTGATACTCCGCGGATCCTATAAGTGCGTTGTCTTGTCGTCCAACGGCGTCTTAGGCATGACATTTCATTACCGTATTTCGGACGAATTCACCCTCTCTCGCCGCAGTCTCTCATAAAACAGTAGACAGCCATATAAACAGTTTATGTCATAAAATACAAGAAAAGCCAAAGCAACTTTTTATAGTATACTTTTGCACATTAACATAAATCAACAATGTCTCAATTATATTGAAATGTTTGCGAGCTGCTTGTAATATAGTCATTAAAATATTTTCTTAAAAGAATCGCGGTTAAAAGCTTATTAAAACATTCGTAGAGAAAAATCACTAATATGCGGGCACACCACGTTGTTTTTTCTTCAATAAAAGCTGAAAATAAAACTTTAAAAACTTAAATATAAATTAGAAAGCTTATTCTGTCAGATAGTAGAGTAAAGTCGTTTATTATAGGATACCTTCTTTTAAAGACTTATAATTTATTTAATTTGCAACATTAACTTAATTTTTATGTCAAAATTAGAGGAAATATATTCAAATTTTATCACTAAGAGTTAACAAAATAGATAATAGCTGCCTTGTTGTATGTGAAACAGTTTATTAAAACTACCGATTTTGCTAATTCAACAAAGAAGAATTCCTAATATGAGACAACGGATTTTCTTAAATATGAGACGGATTTTATTGACTTGGGTATTACTGGGTTTAAACTAGGCTCCATACTCAAAATCTAGTTGCAATTAGCTTTTCGATTCTCAAAAACTTTTGTACTTAACATTTTCTCCCAAAACTTATTCCTTTCGAAGTATTTTAAGATCTCAATGCTAATGCTGAAAATTGTAATTTTCAAGCCTCATAATTCGAAAATCCTCAATAAAAAACTTTATTATAGTGTTTTGAAAAGCTTTTAAAGTCACAATATGCAATAACAAATAGGGATATTTAAATATCTCGTATTATAAGCTCCATGCTTTGAGGTTTCATGAACCATAGCTAATTTTTACAATCAACTAAATCATCACATCCTATATTTTCCTATTAATACAACCTTACTATATCGCTACATGCAGAATTTATTACCGAATAATATTTATTTATTATATAATACACAAGACTCACTTCAATAAAACTTGACAACATTCAATATCATAAATCTTTTTTCTCAACTGCACGCATGATTTAATAATGAAACTACTAAATAGATTCTACTAAATAGATTTTACCTCAAGAATAATAAATTCATGATGGACCCAACTACATGTGCATATTAGTTTAACAAGAAACCTCATTATTTTATATTAAGAACCAATCCCACAATAAGCGACTTTATCCTGTAGCAGCTTTTATAATACTGTTTTGTAATTATTTTGTAATAATTAATGTTTTTGCAACATAATCCAAAAAATGCATCAGAAAAAAATTGTAAATGTATGGATTTTTATTTTTTTAATTGTTTAAGCAGGTGTTTTTAGTGGTTTTAGTAGTATTAATACAGTAGTATTAATACAGTGCAATGTTAAAAGAAATAAGACGTGCCCAGTGGCGTATTACCGCCTAGGCCAGCAAGGCCATGGCCTAGGGGCGGCATTACAGAGGGGCGGCATCCTCGAATGTTTAATTTTTTTTTACGCGATATTTTCACTATTATCAGGCAGAGCCATATTACCCACAAGGCCTACCTAGGCCCAAGCCTAGGGTGGCAAATTTTGGGGGGCGGCAAAATGAGCGACGAAAGTTATAATACTTATTTAAAAAAAAGAAAAATTATTAAATAAAATCTTTATGGTAGATCCGAAAATTTATTGTATAAATTTGAAATCATGTGTATATTAAAGTAAAATGTTTTCTAAGAAAAATTTCACATGTATATCACATTTTATACTTTATACTATACAAAAACTGCAAAGTAAAAAAAATTGAAAAGTTTTCCGAGAAGAGATAGTGAGAATAATTTACAAATATGTACTAGAGATTAATCAGAGCTATACACTTAATTCTTTTTATCTGCACGAATCATCCAAGAAATGTGGAAAGGGGGGGCGGCAGTGTATAAACGGCCTAGGGGCGGCAAATTTGTTAATTCGTCCCTGGGCGTGCCGCTTTAGTAGGACTAGATAGTTTAAAAAAAATGTTATTACTTCAATAGATAAATGTATAAATTGTAATGGATATACATTGTACCCAAAACAATTTAGAATTTGAATCCCTTGTGTAAATTGGAACTCGTTCAGAGTTTGGCCGCTAAATATTGTGAGTATACAATGTAGTGAAACAGTGTGTTATTGTACTGAGAGCATCGTGCATAATTTTTCAGGAACATTTTTTTTAGTGTCTGCAATTGTGTTTATAAATATTGAAAACAGTGCGCCTATGGGAGAACATCAAGAAATATCGTACCCTGAAGACAATTCGAATGCGCTACACATGGCCAGGAATAGAATTTATATCACAAATGTAGAAAAATATATTTCTAAATTTGAATTTTGCCAAAAAAATAAATTAAAGACTAAAATGAAAGCACTTCTAATAATTACGAATACACCTGAGGGCTCCTTTAAAAAATGCGCTCTCGATATTATTGGACCGCTAACTGTGACGAACAACAGTAATAACTACATATTAACTTTTCAAGCTTCTCTGACGAAATTCAGCAAAGCTATATCTATTCCAAATCAAGAGACTAATACTGCGAAAGAATTCGTACTCAAAAGCGTGCTTGAACACGGAATACCCGAAAAAATATTAACGGATCAAGGAATTTCGTCAGTGAAATATTTAAAGATGTATGCAGACTATTAAAAATCGAGAAAATTCAGACGACAGCCTATCATCCAGAAAGCAACGGAGCTTTAGAACGTATTCATAGAACTTTAACCGTATATCTACGCTATTATATTAATGAAGAACAGACAGACTGGGACGAATGGATAACTTACGCGATTTTTGCGTTTAATACTATCCCGCAGCAACAGGATACACGCTGTTTGAACTACTTTATGTCAAGCTACCCTACCTTCAATTCTAACTACCCCTCCGAAACTTACATATTCTTACCTGTTCATGTTCAACTTATAGTTGCGTTATGACCGGAAAAGTAATTCGGCGCGTAGTCGGTTGAATTTGAAAAAAAGTATATAAAAATCATACAAGTAAAATTTATAAAAAGCACTAAGATCCAGTTTGACCGTACAAGGCATTCTTATTTCAATTTGTATGTATTACATTAACGGTCGAATATCTTATACTAAAGAATTGAGAGAACGACTACGAGCAACCAACCAAATCACCAGAAAAAATTTTAAAAAAGGAAAGCAAAAAGCAAAGGAGTACCAGGATAGAAAAGCAAAGGAGATAAATTTTAAAGTAGGAGATAATGTTACTATTTGAGACGCTCCGACGCGGACGATCAAAAAAGCTCGACGCGTTATTAGACCGGACCGTATACAATCTTAGAAAAGAATCCCGACGTAAACTATACTATAAAAATGGGACGGAGAAAGCTCCTCTAATATAACATACGTGAAAACTGACTTAAAACTTATATCGATTACTAGAAAAAAAAGAGTATAAAAAGACTCACCAATTATGAGGATTTTATCTGCAGTAATCTTGTTCTCCTCACATTGAGACAGACCATGCACTAAGTCTATATGTTTCTGCACTTTAATAATTCTTATACAGTATAATAGTCCGCACATAAATCGTCTTATATAAATCCTTACACTAAAGGTCTTATCACTAATCTTACACTATACATAAAATCAAAAGTTAATGTCCTGAATCTCGCCGCTCCTGCATGCGGCGAACTCGTTCGAACAAAGCTGCGAACCGAGAAATGATAGGGGTAGGGGGTGGTCCCGCAGTCTGAGCTTGATCACGGCGCAGCAGGTCCATCAGCCGCACCCCGGCCGCGAGGATAAACGGCGGAAGAAGACTCAGTGGCCCGAGCGCGGTCCACTTGATACCGACCCGAAAAAGTAAGAACACGTTCAAAGAAGCGGTCTATATCCACCTGAGATCGGTCTCAACCTACGCGGGGCACAGCCAAACGGCCACCTCTCCGGTACACGGCAACGACCTGATGCACATCATCCCACATAGCATAGCGATACTCGATAACACGAAAATTGCCGGAGGACGTTCGAAGAATGCCGCAATGAAAGCGTCACTGTCACTGTCACTGTCACTATCAAAACGCGGGGGAAGGGAGCGCACCTACACCCCTCGCTATAAACAGGTCCACAAGAGGACCCGTAATGAGAGAAGGCATATCCGGAGGTACGAAAAACCCCGTATTCTTCTCGCTCTCAGGAAACTTCGGCCGGACGGGAGATATAACTCGACGGCACATTTCGCACACTTAGCGAGTAAACGTTATAAGTTAACCGCACGAAAGCAAATGCAAGACTAAAACCAAGAGTACGGACAAAAGGAAAGCAGCAACGCATCGAAGGGAGATAAAACCCCTGAAAAGATGCTGATAAGACACTACCCTACCGTAAATTTGGTATGTGAATCATATATCAATAGTATATGATTGATATATGAATCATATCCGATCGTATAAGAATTATATGCGAAACTTATACGAATCGTATGAGATCACATGCTAACTGCATGATTAGACATATGATGGTATACGATCGTATACGAATTACATATCATATCGTTGGACATTTGTTTCGGAATCACATGTGACATGTTTGACGTATGTTCCAAATCATATAAGATTGCGTATAAGGTACATACGATTTTTATGACTCGTATGCGACCACATGACAATCGCATTATTAGACATACGATCGTATGCGATACGAATTACATATCACGGGCGGAATCACATGTTTAACATACAGATTTATCGTATAAGAATCATATATGATTCAATACAAAGCACATCAATCATATACGATATATATTTCATACGAAATACATATTTTGCCAAATGTAACTAAAAAAATCGTTGATCAATATTTCAAATATTTTAATATATATAGCCATATGGCTATATAAGCATCATATTTAAAGTGCAATTTTATGTTAATTACTTACATAATAAAGATATGTGTTTGGTACTTGTAAATGTAAATTATAATATATTACTACACATTATTTTAAAATGTGTGATATACAGGGTGTTTTAGAACCAGCAGAAAACTTTTTAAAGACAGATTATCTTCATGAAAATCTAAAATTTGTCTTTTATGAAAATTGGATCCAAGGCAAGTAGAAATACAATAAATTCATGACTCTGAAAAATGAAGGCCACAATATATACAAGGGACGTCCCATATTGGTTAAAAATAGTATCCCTACCGTAAAAGTCGTATGTGATGAAATCATATATGATCGTATGTGATATTGGCACATGTGTTTTTGATGTACGATCGTATGTGCCTGATATACGATTCATATATCCATCGCATACGAAAAAAACACTTGTGATGCTTAAGAGTCAAATATGATTCATATATCTGTCACATACAACAAAAGCACATGTGATGCTTAAGAGTCATGTACACTGAGAGAAGAGAATTGTTGCAATTACCATAATTTAATTATAATTTATAGTCATTTTCGGTGTAAACTATAAAATTATAGATATTTTAGACATGCAAATCATAGGCCTGAAAAATTGTTAAAACATCTTCCACTTGATTTCATCTTTAAGAGAATTCATCACAAAAATTATTTTACTATAACATCGATGAAAAATCTCATAATGTTCTGCTTTTTATTCCATTCTGTGTTTTTCTTCTTACGAGAAATAGAATATCATCGTGGCCATCTAGTGACGATTTTGTGTACTACTGTGTACGATTCATATATCTGTTGCATACGAAAAAACACATGTGATGCTTAAGAGTCATATACGATTCATTTAAGCAATAATATGCATAATATGTGAAATTTTTTCGTATACAACTGATACATGAATAGTATACGACAAAATCGCATGCGATATATGTATATGACTCTTATTTGAATTGCGTGTGTATATGTATATATTATATGCGATTTAGCAATCTTATATGATTCGGAACATACGTCAAACATGTCACATGTGATTCCGAAACAAATGTCCAACGGTGATATATAATTAGTATACGATCGTATAACATCATATGTCTAATCTTGCAATTAGCATGTGATCTCATACGATTCGTATAAGATTCGCATATAATTCTTATACGATCGGATATGATTCGTATATCAATCATATACTATTGACATATGATTCACATACCAAATTTACGGTAGGGTAATGCCCCACCATAACGTTATTAACGGTGGTATAAATTAAGCTGCCTAATCGTAGGCAGTGGGAGTTTCTTACATTAAAGTATGGCGCATAGTTACGCGCTCCGCGATAAGACGGTCACCCGACACCACGCGACACGTCCAGCGGCAGAATGCGAGATACAAAACGTGACTCGTCAACCACGACCAATACATTGTAGCAATTGAATATCAATTATTATATTATTTGGGAAATAAATTGTTAAAGTCAAGTGAGAGAGTGTTCTCTTCGCCACTCCACGTGTCTTCCTACTAGCGCCTTCCTCGTGGATTCCGACCCTTTTGACGGAACAAATCCAGAATATTTTATTTTTGTTGCACTTGGCGGTACAACAACAATTTCAGAAATACTTTTAGGTATCCTTATACATTACTCTGTAAATCGAGACAAAGATCATACTTATTCATATTTATTGATAGATTACAAGATGGGACCATTTACAATAGAAGAGCTGTTTGTTTTTCTTTTCTGTCGCAAGAGAATTAATTCAGTGGCATAGTGCCATTAATTGATCCAATGCTTATTTAAGCACAAGATTTTTGACAGTCAATATTCCCTTTGTGCGTTTTCTCTGTTCAAAACTTCAAATAAAGATTCATAGATTTATTCGTTTTAATTCTCAAAGAAAAGTTATATTTTGTACGTTAAGCGATTTTTTGTAACAGTATTTTTTCTTCCTCCTTCTCCCCTCTTTCGCAAGCTTATTTTAAATATAACTAATATACAAAAATATAAATATGTATCGATTTTAATAAATCATTATTAACCCTTAAATACACGAGTGGGTCGGAGAAATTTGATGTTTCGAATGCTTGATGTGTGAAGACGGAATGAGATAGGGGAGGTTCGGACCAGGGTGTAAAAAAAGTTTAAAATCTCCTCTTTCGATTGATATGGTTGATCAACTTTATTGGTCAACTAGAATTCGAACGGGACAGCAGCAAAGTTTTGTTGAGGTCTGTGGGACTACTATTGTGTGTGAACGAAACTTTTTTGTGAGTAATCTTATATAAAAAAGCTGGAAAAAACACGTTCGAACAGGTCTGTTCGAGGATGTTACTCGCATATACTCTCTCTAAAGTTAGAATACTATATAGTGCTGCAGAAAAGGGAGTTTCTCCGAAATATATCATGAAACACATCAATTTTCAATTTTAAACACGTTAATCAAAAATACCTCATATTCGCCTTGTTATATAAGTAGGGGAGGGTGAGGNTATAGGGGAGGGTGGGGTATATCGGACCTAGTTACAGTTTTTGCTCTCTATAAGACGTAAATAAAGTCCGATCATAAAACTGAAGGTGTCATTGGAAAGATAATTTAATTCCCTTCATTTTTGCTTAAGACCATTTTGATGTATCTTTCATTTGTGTTGAACTATAAAGGAAAATATAAAAAAGTTTTTTCCGGTCCGATTTGGAACTACTGGTTCCAAATCGGACCACCCCCTGGTACAAATCGGATATTTTTATTTTTATGGATTTTTAGATAGAATTTTTTAATGTATTTTTGTTAGAATTGAGTAAAAATGAGTAATTTGGCGATCAAGCATAAAAATTTTATTCAGAAAAGAAATTACTGACAGTTTATATTATTAGAATTGAAATAAAAAAACTCAATTAATCTGAGTCTGATGACTCATGATATTTTACTTTTGTATGTTCCTTGGACCAAATCTGGTCGGCTGATTATCAATACTACAACCAGGTTGCGGCGAGTCGTCTTCGATGAATTAGTTGGCTTATTCGGCTTTACTCACACGCAATACAACGTAGTATTTAGTATTAAATAAAACCGAAAATCAACTGGAAGCTAGATCTCGGTGTGATAACTAAGACCCAAATGTTCATGCACGATCCCGTGAAGAATCTCTGCCGTCTACACGAAAGTTGTGTGCGTGTATACGTATGTGCATGTATCGCTATCCGAACACCAAAGAATTGATGATCACACACACACGCGCGCGCGCAGCGGTTCTCTGCATGAAGCGTGTGTCCGAACGTTCAGGTTCACTTGATAACATACATGCACTTATCGGCCTATAAGTTATCTACTGTACTGTAGGTCCGATTTGGACACGGGTTTTTTTAAACTTTGGAACAAATTTTACAATAAACTACAA